>WURT03174705.1:0-10396 GCA_009936505.3 Holothuria glaberrima | reverse complement strand
ACATGCTGTATACCCTGTCTACACTGTGCAACAAACCGAAAACAAGCATTTTTTGGATTTGTTGCCAGTGGATGTTTTGGAAATGTTTTGGGAATGTTTTGTAAATGTTGCTCGTGTATACAGGCTTTAAAGGACCCTACAAGGTTCCCGAGGAATATTGTTGCTACCAGTAACTGTACAACATATATATGTTAAGCTATCAGCTAGAGTTGTTTTGATTTCACTCCTTGTCTGTTTATTGAAACTTCTTAAGCTAGCAATTGCTGTAACGTGTATACCTCCTGTAATTCCAGCTATCTTTACATTTGCCTGATAATGGGGTCCGGCCAGGGCCGTCGCGACCGGGGGTGTAGGGGTGTCACCTCCCCCCCCGCCAAGGTCGTCAGAGCGACGATAGTCGCAAAATCTGATATACCAAAGTTGGAATTTCTGATTTCTCAGTCTAGCATATTTTCCCGACTGAACCAATGTCAACTTTGTAAAGATTTTCCAACTAGATCAAGTGAGAATAATACCAAACATTATTTTCTTCACATAAAATCGAATTATAAATGTCCTTTGAAATCTATTTAATGAAAAATTTCGGCGCGCTTTGCGCGCATGCGTCACAGCTTGTGCTTCATCTCATTACCATTATTAAGGTAATTATACATGGAACTATTCTGATCACAACACTTTCCGAAAAACAGAGATACATCTCCAAACATATGTTGGGCCTCGCCTCAATATGGGATCTTTCAATATTATTTGTGGCATAATGTGGAAGATTGAAAGTACGTATTTGCCGTTATACATTTTTCAAAAAAAAAAAAATACCGAGCGCTTCGCGCCAGCCATTATCGGTATGGATGGTGATTGTTAATTCACTTACGACGAAAAAGCATTCTGAAATGCGCTTTTTAGTCCTTCATTCCTTTTGCTATACCTATCATGGAGGTCTAGTATCGCCTTCCTGCACCTATTCTCCACCTCCCGCCCATTCCCCATTGCTGGAAGCCATTTGTCTGGATTTTCTTTCAAAATTAGTAAAAATGCGATAGATGTAAAGTTCTTGGCTTCATACTCTATATTATCATTTGGATGACAGGTAATAAGCATTATGTCTTTTGCCCCATTTAATATAATTGATCCAGAGCTTCCAGGCATCTGCCAACTTTAGATGCCCTTTATAATTCACAATGAAGGAGAGGAAAATTTTCGTATTAGTACAAGAATGTTTCTGTCGACTCCACGTACGTATTTTTGCAAAAAAAATTGTTCGAATAGAACACAGTAAAGAAGCAAAAAAAAAGGGGGTCTTCAGGAGGTTCGTTGACAACGTATTTTCTCTAAGAAGTCGACTTCTCTCTTCTTTCACCTAACCAAAACTTTGAATTCACTAAATTATGGACATTTCATAATTTAAGGTTGCTTAGATGCAAAATGGTGCTATCTTTGGGTCATTTTTGATCTGCTCTTATATTGTCTTGAAAAGCTGTGAATATTTGATTGATTTGAAAGGAAATCTTATCTTTCAGACGTTTTCAGCCTCTACCATCAAATAGACAAGCAAATGACATTTATGTGTCTTCAAACTGTTGAAACTCCAGTGACTGTTGAGCAATTAATGACTGTTGAAAAAATAACTTATAATAACGTAAGTAGTGTGAGACAACCAATTAGCCAGAGACGGAGAAAATCATATAAAAAGGAGAAAGTATTTTTCCAGCCAGAACATAGTGGAGGGAAGCTCCTCGTCGTTTTGTAAAGTCGGATAATGCCGTGAGCAATGTTTCAAAATTATAACCTCGGGCTTATGTCGCAGAAGAAGCAACATCTGCTTCTGAAATGATGTTATTACAGCAAAACCAAACTGTAGCGATTCTTGGATGATAGGGGAAACTGAACAACATGCTGCTTTTATGACGTCATTGCTACGCAGTATATTGTAGAATTAATTAATGAAACGAAGAAGACAACAGTTTCCGGAACCTTATAAACCAACCCCATCTAACCCTAGGCAAGCTATTTAACGTTACAATTTTAGCAGATCAGCGTCAAGCATACCTATTTTCAACGAAAGTATAATGTTATAAGCAGCGAAAAGCTCTGTCGTTAAATGTATTTCAGTGACGCAAAAGACTGCGAGGGCGTATAGCTTGACATCTGCAGTAGCTGTGGAAAATAATTGGAGCATCGTTTGTGTTATTAAGACAAAAAAAAAAAAACAAGCTGAGACAAAATAATCTGCCTAAACTATGCAGTTTCAAATTGGTGATGGGTTTCTTCAGTGTCGTATTCAAATCTAGCGGCAATCCCGTGACCTTTATACTTTTCAGGAAGACGTCCGCTTTATGTCTTTGCTGAGGTCAGCTGTCTAACAACTTGCACAGAACAAGGATCCTTACCCCCTCCCGGTAATCAGAAAAGTGTCTCAAGATATGGGATAAACTCAGGCCCTTATCCCTCGAGTTGCTAAGTTAATGGCGGGCCCGGGACCTGCATCTTTAGCTTCTGTGCTATATGTAAAAAAGAGAACTTCTTAAAAGCATGTTCTGATGACCAAATTTGATGTTTTCAAAAACAGTAAGAGAATTCCTGTGTTAGGCAGTGAAAACCCTATCTCAATAGCATCTTACATTTGGAAATTACAATTTTTTTTAAAGAAACGCTACATTTTCAGCTTCCGCAGTGCATGACGGGAAATCTGTGAAGTCATCTGGGCAAATTGATTTGGTGTAGCTTTTGTATTTCTTTATAATGTTTATATCACTATACTGAATATTTCATAACTTTATTTGTTGTACCATAAGTATGGAACAGTTTTTCACTATATATATAGATGGAAAAGCATCTAAACATTCCAACGATATCAAATTTCAACTATAAACAAGGCGTCCAATTATGAAGAATAACAAAAAGAATTTGAGGCAATTTGCCCACTTGGCATCAAGTTCTGTGAACTTTAGGAAACCTGGAAGGATTTCCTATTAAAGGGGCTTATTGAGTTGGTTCACAAAATTCATGATATTTTTCACAACTGTTGAGATTTACTCACATCTTGATGGTAAATGATCAAACTAAGAGATTCTGTCCATCTGACTCACAACTGAAATGGCCTGGTAGGGTAATTAATCGTTAAATCATTTATTACAAATTCGTGACCAGACACTTTTTACCATTATGTAGCAATCATCTGCAATCCCTTTCCACAAAAGCTACAGTTTCTCACATTTTTGGTAACTGTATGGAACATGAGCAATGAGACTAATTAGAAGCATTGTAATGCAATGGTTACCTTCAAACTCGTCACAAAAATAGTAGATGTCAACTCAATGAGCCGCTTTAAAAGTAACCAATCTTTAGGAAGGGATATCTTGAGGTAGGAATGCAGTTTTGGTATGGAGTTTGGATGACATGTAATGAAAAATTTTTTCTTTCATATAGGACCCCTACAAAATGCCACCAGGCAATGCCTTTAAGCTTAAGGTGAATCTCGCCGGTGATCGTCCATGGCACAATCATCCTGGTATAAAATCTACTTGCATTTAATTCTTTACCCCCCCCCCCGTCTGTTCCTATCGTGTCATATGACAGCTAATACATGTGGTAAACTGTTTATCATACCAGGCGGTATTCTATAATAATCAGGGCCCTGTTTCATAAAAGGTTACGCTCGATCTTAAGCTTGATTTCAATAGGACTGTTACATGATTGATAAAACTAAAGATTTATCCACACTTTTTTGGAAATACTGAGGGCCCTGATCATGTAATTTTAATAGTTCAACAAAAGCATTGATGGAGTTGTAATCGGGGGATCGTCGTACCATAACTCAAAATGTTTTGTACATTTCAAATGGAAGCAGATCTGACCCTTCACACCGCAGGGCCAGTTCACTCCCTTTTGCATAAAATATTTTTTGTTTGGTGTATTATTGCAGGTAGAAATGTAATCGGTCAAAAATATCTATTTCCCCATAGCTATAACACAACAACTACCAACAAGGAAACAATTCATGAAATTGAAAATCTCACCCTCTCGACTTAATACTTAATTTTCTGGATGGAATCTACCACACACTGACAAGCAGATATAGCAAAAACCGTTGTTGGACTACTCGACGAATTATGTTTGACGTATGACCTATGTCATTTACTTAACATGCAGTCTCCATGGTGCACGCACTACCCATCAAATTGAACTTCATCTGACTTCTTATTTGCCTTGTAATGGCATAAACCGTGCAATTTCGGCTAATTTGACATTGACATCTGACCTTCAACCTACGACGTCAATTAATGACGCATTTAAAATTTTTCTTTGTTGGTTACCTGTTTACTCGCACGAAGTTTAAATTCGATAGCACGTATTGTTTACGAAGAGTTTGAGACAACGTTTTTGCAAAATTTAAGCTAATTTTACCTTTGACCTACATTTGACATTGGATCGTAAGAGTGAGAGGACGAGTAAGAACAACTTTATTACTCCAATGAAGGAAATTAAGATCTCGCACATAAAAGTTCAGAACAATACAAAAATAAAAACAATATAAAAAATATAGATCTAAAGACAAGAATAAGATGATAAAACATAAAACAAGTAAGACGGGGACATTAAAGTACGATTGCGACAGCCTAGCGGTTCAAATTGTCATTGTAAAGATTGATTGCAAGTGAGATAAATGAGTTACGATAGCGATTAGTTCTCGTATAAGGTAGTCTGAGTCTGCCAATACCTCTATTAATGACATTGTCGTGGAGAAAACAATGGAGGGGATGGTTATTTTCATTCCAAACTGAATCCAACTTGGTTTGGAGTAGGCGTCAATACACTGAATCAACCGAAAGCTGATGGCTCCGATGACTCTACCAGCCTTCCTAATTACGTGATCAATGCGGTCCCCCTCGGTTCTTGTTACATTCCCAGCCCGACATATGAGACAGTATCTCCAAACTCCACATAAAGTAGCATTATAGAACAATTCCCTTATATCTGAACGAACATTAAAATTAGCTAACTTCCTGAGGCAACCTGGTATTCAACCTCTTAATTAGGACATCCACATGATCCCTCCCAGGTAAATGTGTTGTTCAGGTGGACACCTATATTTGTAACAAGAAACCCTCTCGACTTTCTGGCCTTTGATAATGACTGAGGGAGATTCAATAGCAGAACGACGAAAATCAATTAGCCTATCATCTAGATCATGACCTAAGCGAGCGAAAAGCACTACTTATAACTTTGTGTTATCGTTGCCGACAAATCATGTGACTCTGTATACTATACTGACAAGAAAAGAATGATAAAACCAATTTTAACACATTTGACTTTTGACCTTTAACATCAGTCAATTGCACTTGCATACGTTTTTCTGGCTGGGTCCGTACCCACCAGGTTTCCACTTCATCGGGCTTAGGTTTAAGAGGCGTTCGCAACACACTTCTTCGCAAACTTTAGGCCAAATTTGACCTGCCACCAGTATATTTTACCTTTGACCTCCTCCACCCTTAGCAACCGAAAATCACTATTTTAAAATTTTCTCATCGTTCTCTACAATGATGTCTTTAAATGACGTTTTCTCACATACTGAGGGCCAAATTATAGTAAAATACCACTTTTTAGCTAATTTGACCTTCCGTCGGTGAACTTTGACCTACGACTCCTGTGCAAGTTTACAGAGTCAGGTACCTAACCACCGAGTTAAAACTTGATCGTACGTAGCGTTTAGGAGGAGTCCGCTACACAGGCCTTTTGCTCGCACACAGTTCTCAATAACACCCAGACTGTCAGACACAGCTTGACATTTCTGTATGTAGGTGGAGTACATTATGCATTGACGTCACGGACGTCATTTTTGGTGGTGCACCAACATTAATTGCTGCCATTGACTTACACACTAAACTGGGTTTGTACTTCAGCCTCTCATTCCTTGTCTGTGTTTTCAACCACAGCAAGGTACAAATCACCTTGAAACTCATGAGTTGGTGTTTGCTGGCACATCAAAATTTTCATATGTGTACATTGAATTTTTGAGCTAAAGGCGTCTGAAAGTTGTGGTCTGTCCCCCGCACAACACACCAAGACAGAAAATGGCCCCATTTCCTCCCGAAGCATCAAAACCATAAACAATAAAAACAGTTTTGACCATTTTTGCACAATGTATTCGTCCATCTAAGCACTACACCTTCATCATACAACGGATCCACTGTTTTATCAGAACAGGGTGAAAAATGAACCAGAACGGTTTTAGGGACTTTTGGCGGAGGGTTAAACTTCTGGCCCAATTGTTATTGTCCGTAATGGTAGTACGCCAACTTGAGAGGACAAAACGACGCTCGCTGGATAAGGTACTGGTAAGGGTCACCCTGTCGGGAGGGAGCGTGGTTACTTTCGGTCTTTTCACTTATCCCTCGTCTTTATGAAGCATGCACAACGCGAATTAACTTACTCTCCACAAAAAAGAAAGAAAGAGAGAAAAAAAAACAGGGGTAGCCAATCTGGAAGACCAGTCAGGGAAAAGAAAGCACACCCTCTATGAATATCCAATATCCATAAGGTTGTTAATAAAGGGCCAATGAAAAACGTGGATGGCAATAAACTTCTCTTGAAGCAAAAAATGAACCTCTTTCATTGCGTTCTCTTCTTACCGAGATGTCAAGCATTTGAAAGGAAGATAACAGTTTCTCCATACCTTACTGAACGCTTAACAGCTAATCCGTCTTGCATAAACATGAAAATGTGCCAGATAAGTATGCAACTGCTTCTTGGCCTTTTGGCTAAGATCCTATGTAGGACCTGTTCTTTTAAGCCAGTTGAGAATAGAGCCACGCATGAAAGACTCATGATGAAAGTCGAGAGGTTGCTCAGTTAAGTTCGTAGTCCTTACGTTGTCGCTTCTCGGCCTTTTGGCGAAGATCATGTGTTGTATCTGTTCTTTCATCCAGTCTAGAACGGGACCACGCATGACAGATCCATGATGTAGAGGTCTGAAGGTCGCGAGGTTGGTCATGGTTAAGATGAAGTTGTCCCTTGGGGACGTAGCTCCTTCAGGGAGCAGAACTTCTTCGGGAGTAAACGTTGGTTTTTGCCCTTCGGCTCTTTGCCAGAGAGTCGTAGAGACATTGGAAAAAGTAGTTCGTTGTTCTTTCGGGGACGTATGGTGATCTTCAGGGACGTAGCTCCTTAAGGGAGCAGAACTCGGCGAGTTATGTTTGGTTCCGCCCCTTGGCTCTTCGCTAGAGAGGCGAGGGGACTTTTGAAAAACTAGCTAAGTTCGTTGTCCTTTCGGGACGAAGCTAATTTTGGGAGCAGGACTCCTTCGAGAGTAATGTTTGTCCCCCCCCCCCATGGTTCTTCGCCAGAGAGTCGAGGGGACTTTAGAAAAAGTACACTCTGTGCGCATGTGCAAGACGTAGTCTTACGTACGCTCATTAATTAGCTGTCTGCATTGGTTGGTTTAAGGTTTATATCATATAAAGGGTTCTCAAGTGTTTTCGGCTGTTGACCGTGTATCCTTGAGTTTATGTTTTAACACTGTTAGAGCAGTTAAGGGGGAGAATCCAGGGTATGAAGAAAATTGGGCCTATTCTTGATGGCGTAGCCTACCTTTATTCAAAATCAATGGATGTGCAACCCATGGAAATTTATGTCTGGACCAGATATGTGATCTATATAGGGCTTTAACAGAAATAGGGTAGATATAACTTGATATAGTATAAAGGCCATATATGACCCAAATTAAATGTGTATGGCTGACATTTTTCATATGGGACAGATATAGTTCATATGTGGCAAATCAGTATACATGTCCCATATATGAGATATCCATTTATATCGCATGTATGGCAAATCGATACATGTGCCATATTGCCAATATCTGGACCAGAAGTGGGATTTGTAATGAACTGGGCAGATATATATATATATATATATATATATATATAGATAGATAGATAGATAGATATACACAGAGATGCCTGATATAATACCAACAAATTTATTATATCCATAATATTTCGACAACTTTGTCCTTCTTCAGATGAATCAAGAGTTAAACTACTAAATGGCACAAAAAACGAAAATACACCTGTAAATTACTGAAGATTGGAGAGGAAAGCGATGTCTTTGTTAAGGGAGTCAGCTTCATTCGTACCAAGGGATATAATCAATTCAGTCTCCCTGAGAAGTCTTCTTGCAGGGGATTTAAAGTTGCCTTCTATTACGGTATAGCAAACTTGAGGTTTGAAAGATCATGAAGGGGAGAGCTGAAATGTTTGGCAACGGGAAAGCCGGGCCTGTTCAAGTTAATGCTACTTTTATGATTGTTGAATCTAAGGCAAAAGGCCTTGTCAGTTTGAGCAATGTAGAATACAGAGGGACAAAGATCACAGGTTAAGAGATAGATAACGTTAGCACTGTCGCAATTGAAGGGACAAGGATAAATTGTTTTGCGTTTAACAAGGAGTGATTCACTTCGATTCATGTATTTGCATACCTGACATCTACTCTTCCCACAAAGGCTGCTACCAATTGATTGGGGGTTGGGGTCAGGTAACTTACTTCTAACGAGCATACTACATAGATTAGGGGGTTGACGTCTGGCAACTACCATTGGGGAATTGAAAATTAATTGTTGGTCTTTGTCCGATTTAAGCAAGTTCCAGTCACGCTTGATGTTTTGAGGAGAGAATCGAATAATTTATGGGTAATGACCAAAGGAATTCTATCTGGTTTGTCTTTGGGTTTGTCTATGAGAAGTTTGGGTCTCGAAATATCCCTTACTCTGTTCAACGTACGTATGGGTAGGTTAAGAGTGTACCCCTGTTTGAGAAAGTGACCAGCAAGATCAGTGGATTGATTGTCAAAAATGGCCACATTGGAACAGATCCTTCTATAACGTAATAGCTGACTGAATACAATTGAATTCTTAACATGGAGGGATGATTACTCAAATAATTCAGGTAAGTATGTTTGTCCATGGGTTTGCAAAAAACAGATGTTGACATTGTATTGTCAGTTCCAATTTTGACACGTGTATCCAGGAAGGATATATCGGTTCTTGAAGATTCTAGGGTAAATTTGATTGAAGGGTGAAAATGGTTGGCCATCTCCTCAAAGTTCCTAAGGGCCCCCTCCCCATGCTCCCAAATAAGAAAAATGTCATCAATATACCTTAAATACACCTTCGGCTGCAATGGGGACTTTAGTAATAGTTTCTGTTCCAAGTCTGCCATCTAAATGTTGGCATACGAGGACGCCATTCTGGTCCCCTTTGCTGTCCCTTGTGATTGGACATATAACTTAGTATCGAATTCAAATACGTTATGTGTCAAAATAAACTATTAATTTGCGAATAGGTTCACACAAGCCTCTAGCGGTGTCCGTTTGAGAAAGTATTTTCCTGACTATTTGTACACCTTCACCATGGGGAATGTTTGTATAGAGGGACGAAACGTCCATGGTGACTAGCAGTGCCTCCTCGCTGAGTGGTGGAATATTTTGTAGTCTTTGTAGGAAATCTGTGGTGTCCCGTAGGTAGCTAGGTATGGTGGGAAGAAGGGGCTGTAGCTGACTGTCCGTAAAAGCCGAAATAAACTCTGTGAGGGTACCAATGCCCGAAACGATGGGTCTACTGGGTGGTATGGCTGGGGTGTTTGAGGCAGGTATGCCAGTAGCTGGGGGAAGTTAATGAATTTTTGGTAACGTGTAGAAAGTGCCTGGCTTAGGATCCTTGGGGATGAGACGGATTGTTGACTCACATATGGCCGTGGGAAATGTGTGGATTAGTTTTTAGAGTTCCGTTTTGTGACTCTTTGTGGTCTCAAAGTCTATAGGTTTGTAGAAGGCGGTATTCGAAATTTGTCGTTCAATTTTCTTCTTGTAGTCATTAACATTTTGAATTTCAGTTGCCCCTCCCCTGTCTGCTGGCTTAATTACAATTTGTCGGTTGGACTTTAAATCAGGACAGCCTTTCACTGATATGGATGTATATCCGGATCACCCTTTACCCTTCCCTTGAGCAAATGGAGAAATTGATCCAGGTGGGCATGGACCCTGTTGACGAAATTATCAATGTAGGGATTCCTGTTCTCTGGAGGAGTCCATTGAGACTTTTTCTTAAGTGGGTCATATTGCATACTGTATTCTCCTCTGACTATTTCTCTGAAGAACTAAAGTACTCCTTAACCTGACTTTGCGGCAAAATTCGTTAATGTCCTGACATATATATATACAGGCATGCACACAGCAGTAACACCTTTTGAATTAAAATGGGTTTCATAACAGACATATACTGTATGTGCACAGGTATGCTCACAACGTGAGATATTTACCATATATGTGCAGTTGGCCAGCACGGGCAGCATAGACATTGCAGGCCTTTACATTTGAAAATCTAAGGCGAGTACATAACAGC
>WURT03174694.1:0-10396 GCA_009936505.3 Holothuria glaberrima | reverse complement strand
TTTTGTCAAATTTGGAGTCTCGACGGTTTATTCACCAATAATAGTTCGCCAAATGCGATTTATTCCTTAAATAAATGGTTGCTGTTTTTTTACCTCAATGGTTGTGTTGTACTTATCTTACAAATAAACCTATATTACTCAAATCCGTATTTCAATTCTCGACGTCGGCCAGTGTCGGTCCGTACCGTACTCAAAACCCCTATACCTTGGAATATTTCATTTTATTATCATAATCAAAGGTACTGGGACCAACGGCTATGCAGAAGAAAGAAAACGTTTTCGTTTTAAGAGTATACCGGTATCGGCCAAATAATATCGATTATGGTAGTATCCGATCAGCGTGTAACGAAACTTTTATCAATATACCAGTATAGGACGATTATGAGGAATAATAGCCAGTGTTGCTATTGGTTACAGGTAATATTTTTATTCTTAATTACCACTTATTTTATTGTTTTATCAAAGCAAAGCTTCCGAGGTAGGTTTTTGCAGTTTGCCATTAAAATATATTCTAGCAACATAAGTTTTGGAGGAGGTAGAAGGAACTCAGTTGGGAGAATTGGAACTGTCTAGGATGAGGAAATTCGCCGTTTAGTATTTTGAGAGTAAGCCCATGGTAGCCTTGCTTGCTATGACGCACGAGATGACCTAATTCGAAGTGAAGCTGTTGCTAACTGCATTCCTTTTTTGACAATATTGCGTTTTAGTAGATTACCTGGTTACGTAACTATATATCAACCTGGGCACGATGTGAAGGCTACTCAATTTACTGAGATTCAAAACATGCGATAATTGTTAGTTTTACGGGTTGTCTTGATCTAATTATGATATGTCCCTACAGTGTATTAATGTTAGCAACAATGACAACAGACTGACGTGTGTATTACTAGGGATTAGCAATTATGTGGTCGTAACGATGTGGTGATCCATTTCAAAAGTCCAGTTGAAGGAAATATCTAGTTCAGGTTAGTTTAGTGAAAGGGAAAATGCAGTTAATCGAAACTGAATTTAATATAGCAGGGTATTCTATAATTCATGAATGACTCTCTTAAATGCAGTGACAAAAATTTTGTGACTGAATTTTTTTTAAATGTATGCAAGAAAGCCCCTTTGTTAACCTTGGGAATGCCATCTTTATATTCTGAAAAATTGTGAAGAAACAAAAACTTTCAATTGAAATAAGAGATTTGTAGCATATAGTGCATACCATATGTCAAATCATATTTGGGGCGACTATTTCATTTAAAGGGAAAATAAATTCTGCTTTCTAAGTAGGTATACATATGATAAAACAACAAATTATTAACAAGTAGTAGCAAACTACTCCATTGTATCTTGTTCCGTTCTAGAGATATAGCTATTTACTGCTTTGACCTTGTTACGTCCTAGGAAGTACACCTTTCTTACCCAGTATAAACACATCATGAGGACAGATGCTCCAGCCCCATGGCGGTCCCGCTTACATCCTCCTAAACACCCCTCTTGCATCTGGTATCATATCCATGCACATGTGTACGTTACATTATGTTAATATATAATTGAATTGACAACATTCAGACTTTCACTTCATAGGCGTAGGAAGCTGTTCGAGACTGGAGGGCTGAACCTTGTTACGGATCGCCGTCCCGGGGGATTGATCTAAAGGGGGTGTGTCCTACCTCCCCTTTGGAAAAATTTTTGATATTTGAGGGGCCTTAGATGCGATTTGGTGCATCATTTTGGACAAATTTTAAGGTAAACTATTGCAAATTTTTGACATTTCTTACAGAAGAGACAAGTAAGGGGTTTTCGTCCTTGGAAAGTGGGGGCTGAAGCATACTTCCGTCCCGTAAATTTTGCTAATGGCTAGCGCCCCAGCCCCCTCGCTTTCTACGCCTTTGTATGTATATATTACATCCCATTGATATATAATTGACAGCATTCAGACTTTTACTTGCTAGCAGCCTAAATTACCCTTTTAGGTATATACTTTTGTGTATTTCATCCCAGCCCTTGTTTTCATAGGAAATACATCGACCGTTGGTTAAGAGGCTTGTCAAATTTGCTGTTGTTATCCGCAGTTAAGGAACTAAAATATGTCCATTAAATACCATGAAGTTTCATGAAAACTCAAAATAAATCAATAACTAGCTCCTTAGAACGTTTGAGTGTTCTGAAATTCACACTTGCCTTCCCTAATCACCTATTAATTTCATTTATTTTCTAAAAAGAAGGTTCAATTTCGAAAGGACTCAAAACAGAAAGTGCTTCATACTTTTTCAGAGCGATGACAAACGATGCTCACAAGACCGTTGGTCTATCTATATCATTTTAAGGTATAAATTTAAGTATATCCAAAAATTTTGACAATCTAGAGCCCAAGATCTATGATATTGGCAAGTTTTCTGAGTATAAAGGAAGCCACAGAAATCGTCATGTATTGTAAGGCAGTACCGATGTATTGGTTATGCGGTGTGGGCAGTATACGGTGTGGCGTGTCCCAGTTGGTGTGTGGCATGCATGAGTATGTTGTGTAACGATTCGGTATGCTGCAACGATATACCGTGCTCGTAAGACCCTTGGTTTCCCCAAGGGTATTAGCTCCATGGTTAGATGAGGTTTTACGGCTCAGTTTCTGGTTATATAGCCCGCACGGCGAACGTGTATTACTTTTGCACTTATAGTAGCTGCCACAAGTCAGAGTAAAGTACGTGAAGAAGGGCCTACATATATTAGACACTTGCTACGAAGGTAAACGATAAAACGGTATAGGCCCTATGCTAGTACGGAATTACCACGAAGTTGTATACATAGACTCAGCATATTGCACTAACGTCATATGCGTAGGTTGTCGCCACTGTTCGTACACGAGTAGGCTTACCAATATGGCCGCCTGCGATAGCCGTGTGTGTAAAAGTTTGGACTTGCTCAAATGGCTTGGTATCGACAGATTGTGTGAAAAACTTGTAATATCTTCGAAAGAATGCAAGGTTAGGTCAAATTTATTAAATAGAATGAAGGAATATGCTATTTTTCTTCCATTCGTGTTCATAGTTTGTCTGAAATATTGCAGATTCATCGTCAAATTGGGCAAATGGTAGTAGCTCGGCGGGCATCTTGGTAAGCTTAAATTTGTTGGAACAGTGGCGATCCTATGTCCATATATGTGGGAAGTCCGTGGGTGTGACGTGCTTTGGTTACGTATAAAATCTGAAAATTAAGCGTGTGCTCTGTTACGACGCGGTATGCCGTAATGTGCTACATTGTCAGGGGGTTGTGGAATATTCTCTCTGACACTTGTCCGTCTTCATTCATTGAAGAATATAGAACACAATAAAATTGAGCTTTATATGCATGCTCGTAACGACGTGGCTTTAATTTTAATGACGCAAATTTGACTGCCTTTGAAAATAAAAATCGTAATTGCATTATTGATAATACTATGAACACATCTGTTCACAATCAAACATGGAGCACTTTTCTAGTTGGATCGAAACGTTTATTATACATGATTATATCACACTAAGTGTTGGAGCACTCGCTATAAAATTGCTCCAAATGCTACAGAAATACTAGAGTTAATGGGCTATAAATAGATTTGTTGATTAGTTTTTGAAACCAAACGATTAAGCTTCCATAAGAGTCACTCGTGGTTTTTTCAGAAATAAGAATCTAAAGTTGCCGATTGATTTGGATAGTGTCCGCAACCATCCAGTTATCAAAATCGTTATGAGTTTTGTGAAACAGTTGAAACAAACATGCTTAAATAACGAACAAGTTTCTTCAGACCTGGTGATATGCTAAGAGGGGCAGTAGAACCCAGTTGAAAGTACAGTGACCTTTTAGTAAATACACTTGAAATTCGAGACAATTTGTTTATTCTTCATTAAAAATATTTACACATGAAACTGTAGACGGTTTATTGAAAATTTCATTCATTATAAAACATTACACCTTAAATTTTGCACTCACTGCACTTCAGTGTCTACCAGAGTGAATGAGATAAGCATTGTCTACATTGTATCATCTTCACAAGTGTGCACTCTAAGAACAAGAGTGAAATTCACTCGAACAAGAGTGTGGTGAGAGCCGTAGTAAGAGTGAATTTCACCCGGAGTGAAGTGAAAATTACTTTACACACATAGAACGAAATATCGCTCTTACTAGGAGTGGTTCCTCAGCACGCGCTTTTGGAGTGAATTTCGCTCTTTTGTTTTAAGAGTGAATACAAAGCACACTTTTTTTACTGCCCCTACCCCTGACTTACTTTTAAGTGTGAAGATTGATGGCCATAGGAATACAAGGCGTAAGAAGTTATTTCTCGAGTGGGAGGGCTGAACGTTGTCTCAGACTCCCTTCCTTGGGGAGGAGTCTACCGAGAGGGGGACACCCTTCCCCTTGGAAAAGTTTCGAATATTTGAGGGTCTTTAGATGCAATTTGATGCTACATTGGGTAGATTTTGAGGAAAATTACTGCAAAATTGTTACATTTTTTTTACAGATGGAACAAAATTTACGGGGTTTTCGTCTTTGAATTGAGGTGGGACTGAAGCATACTTTCTCCCACCACATTTTTGACTAGGTAAAGTCCCCAGCCCCGATTCCTACGCCTATGATTTAAGGCAAAAATCATCGTCATTTAGCACACTTTGAAATTGCACATAATTCTTTGACTCCCTCGGCGGGCTCGTTTCTTGAGCTTTTGAAAATGATGAAATATAGATGACATCGTGTACCGATACGATAAAGGATTCAAAAAGCAATCCTGATCGACGCCCCTTTACAGTACCACCCTCCTCTTCCTCACAATCCTCTCCCCTTCCCTCCCCTTCCTTACAATTCTTAACTACGAACCTGTCCATGGACTAATCATATCATAAGTGAAAACAAGACACACACATACACATGCACACACACACTAATACTGTCAACAAACTTCAGTGATCATAAATGCATTACATATCAGCAGTTTCAACAAGTTCGCTAAGACTTGAACAGACATACATATCTTTGAGGGAAGTGCTATGCAGTGGAAATTCCTATGCACGCGTACTAGCGTAGTAAGCCACAGGCTCAGAGACATAATAGTTCTGACAGGCCACCGACGTATAGCTATGCCGGGCCGTCCGCACGAGGGGGTGACAGTTTTGGAGGCGATACTTTCGGCATTCTACAATGGAAAAAGATTTAAAAACGGGTACTGTTTTTTCAGGGTTTGCCTATAAGGGTGGAACATTCAAAGACCGCCCGGGAGGCACAAACTCTCCTTACTCCGTGAACACACTCGACCATCTTGAGTGTACAGAACATTTCCCGTAGTATGTGAATTTTTCGTCATTATGGGTTATGGTCAGGGATATTGGGACATTTGTAACAAGAAATTATTTCACTATGGACTGATATTAATATGTAAATCCATAATGGTTTTGGGGAGACCATGTATAGATGCACTTCAATTGAAGAATTCACATCCGTCACATAAACTTGCCAAAGTCGTTTCCGTCGTCCACTTATGAAAATTCAAGAGAACTGAGGATTGTCGAGTCCCCCTTGTCACTGTATTCCTTATAGCCTATGTTTTGTTTGTTCAACGCGATGGTTTGTCTATACGCACTACATTTTAATTAGTTTCGAAAGTGGAAAACTAATAAATTTATGCAAACACGAAAAGCTCGTGTGAATATCAGGAATGTTGTCCACCCTTTACAGTCCACAGTATGGTCATTGTTTTACACGGACGATGGCCCGCCCTCCAATTCTTTCCCTTCCTTTATTTGCGATTGTTTCAAGATGTTTGACTAAAAGATCTCACGTATACGGTCAAATGTTTGCGCAACTTCTTTCACTAGACTGCATCCTACATACGAGGAAAATGACACTGCAGGGCGAAAGTAAATGACCATTGCCTGGACACATCTTGACAGATAAAGGGTCTTAAAATGGCAAGGTGACTCAACCCAGATTAACTCCTCTAGAAACAGATGGCGTGTTACATAATTAGGGTGCAAAAGAGTGTATTTTGCTTGACTAATCCTACAATTCAGGCCCGTAGCCAGACAAGGTTCTGAAGGGGCGAAATGGCTTCCGGGGGGATTTTTCCGGGGAAAAATGTGTAAAAATGTATTAATTAAGTCAATGGCAACTTGAAGCTTATCTAGGAAGCGAAAATATTTCCAGGGGGTTTCGCCAACTTGCCCCCCCCCTTAGCTACGAGCCTACAATTACAGCAAGTACATATGTGAATGTCATACCTGCCTACCTTAGCATTTATTTAAAAATGGCCATAATTCCATTCACAATCCATTAAATATTGACCATTTTACAAAGCAGTTAATGTTTTTTTGTTACGTCACGAATGACCATGAACTACATACATACTTCGTGACGTAGACTGAGAGGACTCGCAAGGTGTCTTGTGCTTTTTGTTAATTTGTTTTAAATCTTCTTATCAAAAACAGCAATGTTGTAATTTGTAATGATAGTATGCCCTGAGGAATTTATTCAGGAATAGCTGTTGACTATTTGGAAAATGTCCACATTATACCAAACCTTTAAATATCTGGTAACAGTGGAGTAGCCAGGATTTCTCTCACTGGAGGGGGCATGCAGTATGTTTTGTGATCGCCGGCCTGAGGAGGGGTCTAAGGCGAGGGGGTGTCCCCTTGGAATTTTTTTTTTTTTTTTTTTGAAAAATTAGGTGTTCTTACATACAGTTTGGTACTAAATGTGCTACACTTGAAGTAGAATTTTTGGTTAAAAATTTACATAGGTTAGGTACTAGTACTAAAGAACGACATCGGTGCGGGAGGGGTGGCCTAATGCTCCTCTAGATACGCTACATGCTGGTTATTATTTTCCACAGATAAAATCACATGTATTGCATAAACAAAGGATATGCAGACACTAAATATTGTACACTACTCACAATAGTAATTTTGCAAAGCAAGTGAAAAAAACCCTCACACTGTGAAACTTTGAGAGCTATACTTTGAGAACAATGACAGATATTCAAATAATCTCAAGGAGGTTTTGATCAGGGGGTCTTAATCTTTTACTGTTGAGTAAAGTAAGAACTTTGTTTAGATGTGCATAAACCTTATACAATGCTTGGGAAATCCAAAGGGAACCCAGTATATATTACTCTTAAAACGGCTGGTCTTATAATTTTGTATTGGCTAACATATGAAAGTAGTTACTTTGATATATGAAAAAGGAAGAGGAAAAAATAGTGGAAGTGTAAAGAACCATGTTATAAAGACAACTTTCAAAGCCTAATAAAAAGTCATAAATATCGATAAATTTTATTGCCACCACAATTTATAATAGTACACCCCAAGTTTATTGTGTGTTGCTCTAAAAAATCACGTCACAATATTGTGTCCCTGGATTTTTAATCCATTTAAAATGATTTCTTGGTGTTATACACTAACTTGCAAGCAGGGAATGTAAGGTGAGCAGCCCTAGGTAGGAACTAGTCAGAACTCGGTGCCCTGAATAATTCATTTTTGCTATATAGTTCAATTGAAGTGCCTTTTCTTTTGTTTTACATTTTATCATTACTAGTTTACAGAGCACACATGCAATGTAACATTGCTCGAGTTTTGTATACTAGGACCCGTCTTCAAATTATGAATATAATTGAAAACATCTTTGGTCAGTCAAGAACTGAACTGAACATTATTATGAACAGTGTTTCGTTAATCATATCCCTTAAGGCGAGGGATTTCGTGAGAGGGTGGCCCTATAGGTCTTGATTTATTCGTTCTCTTCTAAATCCACCAACCGTCTGCAAGCGAAGTTACATTAGATTGATAAGATTTCACTGATCTCTCGAGATGTCAAAATATTGAATATCATGATTGTGTGGGTCATGGATTCATCATCAAGATTTTACTGACAAAATTCTTTGAAACATAGCTAGAGCCTGACCGGACAACTTCCTCGGACAATTTCCACCGGACAAGCTGCCCTGCCTAAGACAACTCCCTCTCCGACAGTTTCCATTCATGACATTTACCCCCGACAACTTTCCCCCTCTGTAGGAGCTTTGGCTTTGACCTTGGTGGTAATTGTCCGGAGGGATATTGACCGGGTGGGAATTTTCCCCGGGGAATCATATTGCCCGGGTGGAAGTTTTTCGAGGGTTTCCGGGGACCACTCTTTCTTACCTGGAGACTCATCCGTTAGTCAGGGTATCCCTACGTCGGGGTAACGTGTTTACATTTGGTCTTTTCACTCATACCTCGACGTGAACTGATTTTCCCTTTCAGTGAAGATTGAGCTGTAAGTTTTGACTTACATATTTATAAGGAGCGCTATCGGTATTGGTCAGCGGAGGGGTTCAATCACGCTGACATCTAACAAGGTACCTGCAGCAGAGAACAGTGACGTTAAGCTTCCGCCGTAACAAATTAATCCGGAACATTTTAAATGTTTATCCATGATGATTTAGGCGTCAAGTTTTCTTTAAGGTATGAAGCAAACCTTATCTTCCTCTCATGTGCTTGATTTCTCGGTCAGGATTGAGTTCAAAGAAAAAGATACGTTGTTTTTGGCACAAGGGAAGCTTGTTTTTCATCCATGTTTTTCAACTTTTATGGATATTCATAAAAGGTGAGCGTTTCTATCCAGGGGCGGACTGGCCGACCGGGAAACCGGGGAATTTCACGGGGGGCACCCCTTTGGAGGCCCCTTTCGTCTTATACCATTGGTCTATACAGCGATTTGGGGGCTGGATTAACTAATAATCTTGGTTACCTATAGTTTGGGGGCCCCTTGGGTGGGGCGGCCAAGACAAACGGAATGTGGAATCCACCTCATAAATTGCTATTTTAGAACAAAATTCATGTCTCAGCTATTAAATCATTACTCGTACACGGACAAAGCTGTGGACACGACTTTTACGAGAAAAGCCGTTATAGACATTCTGGATTTGCGTGCTCTTCATAAAAGTTTACTACCTGTAAACGGTGACCCCGATGTAACTCCAGACAATTTTCGACCAAAAATGATCACCAAAGTCGTTAAATAATTAACGTGTTTTATTTCCTGTAACATTTTTGATCTAATATTACAACAAATTTCGCGCGCTACACGCGCTGTCATGATTCAGTTTCGTTTGTTTTAACACTGGCTTCAAGTACTGAAGTATGCTGGATAAGGGTAAAGATTCTTCAATAAGGTTATTGTTCTTCCATGTAGGCGTGATCCTGAAGAAGTTCTATCTTTTCTTTTTAACTATAAATGATTCTTTATTTAGACGCAACATCATTTTTAAGAAACATAAAGTATCTCGGTGATGAGTCCAGGGGTGGGGAGGGGGGAGAGGGGAGAGGGAACCCCTTGACTAGTCTATCGGCGTTTTGATGTTGCTCTTAAAGACAGACACCCATCACCCCAAGTACATTTTGGTTGGAATAAAGCAAAATCCTCAACTGGTGAATGCTCTTTGATGTAAATCAAGGTCAAAAGATGCAGAGTAGCTCACTGTACACAGAATGCAGAGAGAATGTTCTGAAAACATACGGCATTATGGCCCTGTATACCCAGCAGGACATGATCTTAAGCAATAAGCTAGGTTTATGTCTGCTCAAGGAGAGGGGCTCAAAACAGTTTTGGGAGGGGCTACTGTAGGAGTAACTTAGTCGGGAGAATTGGAACTATCTGAGATGAGGTGGGGCAGATTCGTCCATAGAAACCCAAAATTTTTAACTTTACTTATAGAACCAAATATTTTCAATTTTTCTTCAACTTGACCCAAACCTCATGTTTTTCGGCCCGCTTCCCGCGCCCAAAATTTGGTGTTAGAAATGTATTCGGCAATCCTTGGCTTCTGGCG
The DNA here is from genome assembly GCA_009936505.3 of Holothuria glaberrima. Classification (NCBI taxonomy): domain Eukaryota; kingdom Metazoa; phylum Echinodermata; class Holothuroidea; order Aspidochirotida; family Holothuriidae; genus Holothuria; species Holothuria glaberrima. The sequence goes on along the minus strand of WURT03174694.1, from coordinate 579 downwards.
AGCTTAGGGTTTATGGACCTCTTAGGGCATATTCTTCCACCGCCCCTTGCTGAGTCTGTATGCAGGTTTTACCATGGTAAATAATTTTCCTGTAAAATTTCTCATGTAGTTCTTACAATCATATTGTATCACCAATAAATATTATTAGCACAAAAATCTGATATCCCTAAGCTACGGTATCTGTGGTAGGCTTTAGATATCATTCATTGGATATAGTTCCCCCAAACGTTTATCATATGGTGGCAATACTGACCACAAACATAATCTTCTTCGGTGCTCCCCCTATGCGGTACCGATGCCGTCCTATATTAGAATTCCTGGCCACGGGCCTGCATTTAGAACCCCCTACCCCCATGCACACACAATCAAGCGCAAAATGGTGTATGACATACTAATTGCCATTTTTATTTTAAAAACGTGCGTTAGGCCCCCGTGGGTCAAATTTCCCGGTAGGAATTATCTCCCCAGTCGGCCCCTGTTTCTATCCCTTGTTGGCCATCCACGTTCGTTCGTTCGTTCGTTCGTTCGTTCGTTCGTTCGTTCGTTCGTTCGTTCGTTCGTTCGTTCGTTCGTTCGTTC
>WURT03174683.1:0-10396 GCA_009936505.3 Holothuria glaberrima | reverse complement strand
TGCAAGCTTATATATACACAAAACCACTATAAAGCTGAACAGGGGCCGGAATCACAAAGGCTACTTACGCACAAAAATTTGCATAAATCAAACTTACAAAGCGTATCTTGCTTAGTCAGCACTCATAAGGAGAAAAGTTTGTAAATATTTTGCGTAACTTTAAGCAAGCTTCAGAGTTGTCGTACGTACAAAAAAGGCATAGTATCATATGCAGAAGCATGCATTGTGCATAATTGTGTAGGGTGTAAGACGGCGCATGTAGCTGCAAAAAACCATGTGCGTCATTTTAACAATAACAGTCAATGTTATTGACTCAAAATGTGACAAAGCAAGATTCAACCACACACACAATTAGTTCATGTGAATGTGTTGCAGTTATGCAGCATATCTTTACAAACTGCGTAAGTTGTTTCTTGAAAACCTCTTAAGGACGTTCTTAAGCAGTTCGTAATTATTTTGACTTATGCGAGAACGTATGCAAATGTTAGTGAATCCTGCCCCTGACAATGACGTTAACGACTAAAAATAATGAGCTGGCAACCAATTTCTTATTTTCAATCCACCTGTAAACTGACACTTGCAAGGCAATTATGTCATGTATTTCTCAAATAAAGAGATTTCTTGAACCATACCTCTAGACATATCTGCAGCAAAACTTCGCAAGCCAGCCGATTAAACAACCTTTGTCTCTTCCAATTAAATTCTGTCATTCCCTCATCAGTTTGGTGTGACACTGATTAAAAGATGGTTCATACAAAAATAATTACAACATACTCCAAACAGTACAAAAATATCATCTGTGTGAAGTTTAACTTTACCTTTAAATATGCCTTAATAAAACCCTTTCAAACAAAAAAATTTACATTATGATAAGTTATTAAAATTACATACCAACATGTAGAAACTTTTATACATAATTTGATACAAGTGTTCTTGGAAGTTAAACAGGGAACAAAAAGTTACAAATTAATCGGGGAAGTTTAGGTAGCTTGCCACCATGAGAACATACAAAATTCTGTCCACGATTGTGGTTCTTGCCTTCTCTTCCCCTTCACTCTACTACCCCCTGCCATCCCCTCCCCCAACCATGAAAATTGAAAGTAAGTCAGTTTCCTTTCTTCAACCAGAAAGCCCAAAGGCTTAGTGACTCCATGCTTAAAGGAAATAAAAGGTATCAATCTTTCACATCTTGCCCTATTGTGTTTACTAGCAAAGTTCTTCTATTTTCTGTTTTATCTCTGGTGACATCATAAAACCTTTGGCCTTGATCACAAAGTAAAGTGTTCTTCCCATTCACACAATTTGCAAGAATAAAGACATATTTTTCAAATCAGTCATTAATTTATTCTTCGTTTCTCACTAGCATCCAACACTTTAACATGCCATGGAAATAGAACACTAATTGCACAGTAGGTCAACTGAAGCTGAGTTCTAAGAAGATCTGTAGGTATTTGTGGGACAATTAGTTTGGGAGTGCCTTTAGAAGAGGTGATTGAAGGGAGCAGTACCAGCTAGATCATATCTCTATAACTTGTACTATTCATGACTATGCAAGATATGGAGTCCCATGAGCCAACCATTTAGCTCATTTGCTCACAGAAATGAAGTGTGTTCATCCATTCAATTGTGAATACATATAATTGGAGAATCCTAATTATGTCTGGGGTGATGCAACAACCCCTTTAATCTCTTCCTGACAATAATAATCTTCAAGCTCACCTTTAATTTTATAGAATACTTCAGACACGAATGCCTCCACCTGCTTGTACCTCTCAACAACAAATCCTAGAGTTGGAAATTGACAGCTACCAAAGCTGATGAGTTGATTTTCCAAGACATCAGGAAATACCTTCTGCAGCCTCAGGGTTTGAAGGCGAGTGAACGCTGCTCCGATTCTCAGATCCAGTTCTTGCCTGACATCTACTGCCTTGGAGACCAGTTCATCCGGGGGTAATAAGTTATTGCAAGCATTACTGACGGATCTGTGAATATTCAAAGTGTGTTTTAAAATAAATATAAGCAAATGCAAAGGACCACTACTGAATAATCATGAACTGATACTTAAAAGAAACACGGAGTAACACCTTTCGCTGGCTGAGGAGAGGGGGGGCAATTAAATGCCAAAGCAATAGTATTGAAAAGATTAAAGGAGTATATTTGGCCAAAAAGTAACAAAATATATTCCTATTTATCATGTCAGTATTCTTTGCAATAGCAACTCAGGGCCTATGAAACAAGGGACCATGAAGGCCTCTAATAATTTTCAAGGCATCAGTATCAAACTAATTATCATTGGGTAAGAATATTTTAATTCCAGATCTGTTTCTACTCACTGTGGAGTTATTTCTGAAAATCTTGCACGGTAAACTTGAAGATTCCTTTTAACTGAAAAAGAAATGTTTAAAGCTCTGAGAGAATTAAACATGATTACATAGTATAAACCAAGCAACAACTCCACAAACAAAGGGTGTTCATGAGGGTGGACAGTCCACAAGGGTGAAAATACATTCCATTTAATGGAATGTGTCTACGGTACAATTACGGTAGTGTCGCCAACACAGTTTTGAGCTGATTATTTCCTGAAAGTTTAATATTTCCTACATGCTACTTGTGGCCATTTTTCAAGACAGAACATAAAAACAAACGTAAAACATATTCTACTTCCATCATATGTGTAAAAAGATATAAATCATGGTAAAGGTATCGTTTTTCTGTTTCTATGATTTGAATATTAATAGTGTTACTCCTTCAAAATCCTGAATTTTCATGAAATTTATCAAATTAGTTTTTACCAAAGATTACTGCAAGAACACAGAAATTTCCCAAAATGTGAAGGAAATTTTAGGATAAGTGGAAGTACTGTGGTAGTTAAAAACATTGAACAGACAACAGTATATAGAATGCCTGGCTACTGTCTTGAGCGATGTCTTAAACCAGACAATGTAGTATGAATGGCTGATACAATTCCACTTTTATTTGTCATTAGGTGTCTTTGATCCACACTTTTGATATCAGTCTGAGAAGAATCACTCACCAGCAAGACAAACATTAATGATTTCAAAACCAATATTTTCCCCCTCCCTGTCACAATCGGTCCACACCACCAAGACATCATGTCTTCCTGCTTCCCTCTCCAGGGTTCTCTGAATCAAAGAAAAAGGTCATTGTGAGTCACAACCATAACTCAAGAACAACAGCATTGATCAGTATAATAATAATAAAAAATAATAAATTAGGCTTATATAGCACCAATCAGTTCTGAGAGTTACTGCAAGTAGGATTATGAGCTCCAAGAGTATGATTACAAGGACACTGACTACACTCTCAAAGGCCAGTACAAGACCTCTTCTGAATACAACTGCCAAATTTTAAAGGGGCTTTTTGAGTTGGTTCACAAACAATAAATACAGGAAGTGATCCATGAGTAATGAGGCTAATTAGAAACATTGTCACACAATGATTTCCTTCAAACTGGTCACAAAATAACAGATATCAACTCAAAAAGCCCCTTTAAAGCAGCGCCAATAACTATTTGAAATAGTTGGTAACACATCACAAAATGTAACACATTGATTGACAATCTATAGTAATGTGCAAGAGAATGAAGAAACCACACACAATGAAGCAAAAATTGCTTCAGAAAAATGAAACATTGTTTTACAGAACCAAAATTACATCATTTGAACACTAGTGCCAATATCTATTAGGTCAATTTCCTTATCCCACCCTGGTAACATTCCCATATGGGATCCTTAGGGGTGCCAAATGGAGCCTATATGGTTTTGCACCCGAGATTCAAAAGGAACCGCCCCACATGAGCCACAGAACTATCCTATATGAGTCATATGGGTTGTCCAAATCTTGGGTGCAAAAATTTAAATGGGCCCCATACAGGTTCACCCATATAGGGCCCATATTGGTTTGCTACCTGGGCAAATGGTTCTTATTCACTGGACAGAGCAACTTCCACTTGGCAGCTTCAGTGTCCAAAAACAAATCAAATTACCCAAAGACAGAAACCCCTCAGATTTTTTACCCTCCCATTCCCTGAATGAAATCTGTTGCACTGCATGTGTTTGACAATGACTGTTTGTAGTTAAATACTTGTATCAAGAGGCTTACTTTAATATCTTTGTAATCATCAGGGCAGACTTTGTGAATTGTTGCATCGAAGAGCGCTACTGGATTACACCCCCTCCTGCAAAAGTAAGAATAATTCTTGATGAGTAGAAAATGGAACTGAATCAAAATTCTCAAATTTCTATATAGGCTACATGCTTTCAATATTCATGAAAAAGAGTTCAAGTTTTGGCTAACGTCAAGTAAGAGGTGCCATAAAGGTTACAAATCAAGGTAAAGAAAACATGAATATCATGAGGAATGTGATGGAAATTCCTCACCTTCTAAAATTAGAGAAATTAGTAAGTGCTATTCAGAGACAAAATACATCCCAATGCCATCACACCAACCTCATTTTGAATATTCAGAGACCAACCACTAAATGCTATTTTCTAAAAAATAATTTACTTTACCTGATGACATGTGTGTGTTACAAATAAAAGCTGAAAACAGGCCTAAACCTTACATTTATATATTCATGAAGCAGAAAATGCTACTAGAGAGAGTGCTAACTTCAGCAGGACATGAAATAACCTTACTTTATGTAGCTCTTCAAAAGTTACAAATCAAAAGGAATGAGTGTCTTTAGTTTGTTTAGTGTAAATGGCTTTCATTTAGTGAGCTCCACTTTCTAAATATTTTGCATGAACCAAATTCTGCAAAGTAAAATCCTCTGGCACTAGACCTTGCCATTTTCCATTCTTGTTGGAAATGCTTCTAATGAATGCTAACTAAACAGTCATAAGCAGAGGCCTAGCTACGTAGGCCAGTTTAGTGGCAGCCAACATAGTATTCAAATATATAATGCACATAGTAGAATTCCAACTGCAAGAGACCAGTGACCAGGGTGAGGCGCTCCTTTGAAAACCTGTTTGAATCCTGTTAGTTCCCTAAAGTTGTATTTTTTTTGGGGGGGGGGGGACCAGAACTTGTCATTGCTTCCCACATGAATTCAGTTTTGCATGCCCAAATCAGATTTTATTCAATATTGTTCTGGTCATCAACCTCCATATGATTTAACATGGAGTACTAGTTCAGCAATGTGAGTTCCAGTTGCTCCCCATCTGTGCCAACCAGTATAGCTAGAACCCTGGTTATAAGCAAACATGCAATATTTGCTGCGCCTAATGTACTCTCTATAAAACTAAAACAAAGATTACTCATACCAGCTTTTATAAGCAGCAGTAAATGCATAATTCATGAGGTGTCCAGACACAGACGTCATAGTAACAGAGCATTGTCTGTTAAACATGTGGTAATCAAATTCATAAATCTTGTTGTATCTGGAGAATCCTTCCCTCTGCAAACAAAACAAAAATAAAGAGAATAAAAATTCTGGCAAGAAACTTGGTAAAGTTTACAAATTCTGAGACTGAAAGATAATAAAGATGCATTGCAGCAACAGCTAGACCGGTTCACAAGAGGTTGCCCATGGGCCATTTGCGGCCTGCTACATGCATGTAAATGGCCTGTGGAATATTCGCACAGCCAAAATCAAAAGAAATGAATCATACCACAGTATTTGATTGTTTTGGCTTCGTTCAATAATTACTGTTAAGTGAAAATTCAAAACAAGTTAGTCTGCCATCTAAAACACTATAGAACTAAACTAACCTGCACCTATATGGGTTTGAGTACTGCAAAATTCTACATTTGCAGTGTATATTTTACAGCGTTAATAATGCTTCGGGTCCCCATATAATAACATTAGCAACGTCATAAATGTAAACTTATTGCCTAAGTACCATTTCTAGCCATCTGAGACCGCAGCCATTTCACAACAACTCAGGTTTATGCGGGTAGAGTTTATGATGGGGGGTACTCCTGTAATCTGTGTCCATCATTAGGGATCTAAACTGGAAAGCAATTACTTGAAAAACATTGGGGGGGCACTCTCCATCCCAACCTCCCCACACACCCTTGCCAGCTTTTCTACTGTCTTGCAGCAGCATGCTCTCCTCAAGTTTGAAATATCATTCACCCATATTTCCTTTATCAATTATTTTATATTTACCCTTCTGTAACCTCCACGGGACATGATTTCAGCAATTGACCTCGCTGCATCATTTTTCTCTGCAACACATAGAATTCGGTTTCCAGAAGGATACCTCGCCATTGTTCTTGACACATTTATTGCTTCGTTTCCTGCTTTTCGCTTCAAAAACAACCTGGTGAAACTCCAACCAATGAACTTCTTTGTCTGTAAAATGGCAGCTGAACCAAACAGTTTTGTAACCTTCATGTAGATTTGGAGAGTAATACTAGCACAATTAGAAACGATCTATCATTAGGTTGAAATATGTAATGTGGCTGATTTCCAAGTACTGTATGGTAGGCTACTTCTTAGCTGACTGGATCCTTGGAGATTTGGAATTCACAATTCTTCACAGCTGTAAAATATAAGTGTTGATACTTTTATTGACTGAAGAAAAATTCATCTTTGCAACCTGCATTCAACATTTTTTGAATTATGTAACTCCATAGTCCATATTATAGTTAGTGTAAATACTATGCATGCAGTCAAAATGGAGCAATTATCTTTACTGTTTATGTGCCACTTAAGGGAGGTAGTGATGTCACAAGCAAGTGACCCAGACTACCAATATTACCGTATTTCAATTCTCATTATTGGCTGATTTTGATCCAATACTGATATTTGAGAAGTGAGTGTAGAGTCTACACTAAAACATTGCCTCTTGGACATTACCACTGAGTGTCATTTCATTTTCATGAAGTAAAATATTTGAACTTACAGTCAAACATTCTACAAAGGAAGGGACTAGAAAATATCCCTGAGGTAATATCACCATTTGAGGTCTTTTTTACCCATACCATTACAGAGCAAAAATGGGGAATACTGGCCGATACTGTTATTATAAAATATCAATTTGTATTTGCTACTGTAACTGTTGCAGTCATGATAAAGTAGAACTAGTATCTAGATGCAGATTACAACGTTCTAAGTAGTTTTAACAAAATGTTGATTTGATAAAATGCAGAGCAGAAAGAAAGTTCAGCTTGAAAGCTTTGTAATAGACATATTCAGTTACATGATGCAAAGTCCAAATTTATAACATGAACTATACCTTCCCTACCTCAGTCTGCCTATGAAATTGGTGCTTAAATGCCATGAAGTGATTGCTTTGCTAGCAACAGATAAGTGGTTTATGATTGCCTTGCCCAACTTTCAGTTCATCCCCAACTAGTGTGCCCCTTAGAAATAAGTTCTTTCCCAATGTTGATAACTTCACCCCCCCAACAACTTGCCAGTTCTACCCAAGTGCTGACCAAATCACCCCCCCCCCCTTCATAACACCTGTATGCAGTTACAAGGGAATTCAAACTACATTTTGGCCATGCATGAAAGGTCAAAATGCAGTTATAAGCTCAAATTTAAGCATGACGAAATTTTTACTTCCTTTTAATGCAAATGCCCTCGTAACGATAGTCCATGTGGAATACAAACTTACAAAACATTTACTTTTCTTTAGTATCACCTCAGTTCCCTCCATGAATTGTAAAGACAACGGCAAACAAGTATGAACTTTCACAAATAACATTTTCAGAAGATCAACTAGCAACAAAAAGGGGGGCAAAGAAGTAGGTACCTGGCAGCAAAACAACATGCACTTTAGGCGAACTGGTAGTGACATAAATGACTGTACTGAACTGGTTGGGGGTGAACCCATAGTGGGCTAGATGACCAGGTGCCACATATGCTATGTGTAAACTACTTAGCATTTGGTCTACCTGTGGGTTAGGGATGGGCATTGTCTAGGTCTGTTTAGGGATTATGCAAACATGTATGATGTATCAACTAATTGAATGATTACCCCTTTTACCCTGAGCATGGTCAGCTATTCAACAATTTAAGTGTGTACATTGACATGGTCCTCAGTCACTTCAGTGCCCACCTTACATAAACTGACAAGCTTCAGAGTCACAGAAATGATGAGCACTTTTTTGACTGATCTGTTTTCAAACACTTCTTAATGATTTTACTCTTGGCAAAGCCAACATTTTTATTGGTGAAATTCTCAGAAAAGTAGAGCAAAAATTTTTGAAAAAGCCGTTAGTTTCACATAGTTACCAATTCTTTCCCAACCAAAAATACCATGCATCTTCAGACAAACAAAACAATCTCAATCACTAACAGTATCTACACATCATTCTCTCAGCATAAGTGAAATCTACTTCACATACCCCAGTAATTTTATTTCAAGTCTGTGTTCTTTATTTGTGTTCTATCAAGTGATTTAAGGCAAGAAAATACTAGCTCATTGTAGTTCTTATTGTCAGAATAATGTTTTTGTGATCCCACTGCTGTTCCATGACCTGGCCGATTAAAAGGAATCTCAGGCCAAGATTTCCACCTTGCTGGCCCTTAATGCTACTGTTCTCAAACCAGCATTCCATATACTCAATACACTATATATTTTACTTCATGAACTTTTTTGAACTTTTCCTTTATCTAACTTTAGACCATGACAAGAAAGCTGAAAAAGACAATTCAAGTTAATTCTTAACAGCATCCAATCTCAAAAACTCCTCATCCCTAAATAATTTCAACTTTTTTGAGCTGAAAGTTGAAAAGAATGAAAAAGTATAGCAGTTAGTTCAAAAAAGTTATTTGCCACATAAAGAATTCTGTAGGGTTGGAAACACCAGGGCAAAAAAAGGCAATTCAAGAGTGACTGCAAGGCCTTACATTTGTAGCAATTTGATTTTAGGATCCTAACTTACAGTAGGCTACAGCTTGGCCTCAGCCTAACATTGTAGCATTTGGCTAACTACACTTAAGCTTTGTGTAATATAAATAGTGACAGCAAGGTGTAGGCTTGCTTATAGAGTGAGTAGAGGGGATCCCCATAGGTTACACCTAAGGTACCTTCTATTTAATGTAAGAGCCCTGTTAGTGTCATAGCTGGTCACCAGTGAAATGGCCAGCCAGAAGGGGATGTTCAGTTTAATTCTCTACATATGCTGCAACCTAGTATAATGACTAAGTATAATGACTATGATTAGTCATTGTCCACAACTTCATTGACAAAACATGTAGTCCACATTGACATACATGTAACCCCTCAGTCAAGACTATGACTGACAACTTGTGTAAAATGACACGCTCTTCAGTCACCAAACTGATGAACCATTTGTGATTTTGACAGATGTGTGAGTCACCAAACTGACTGACATAAATTGTGATTGTACATCTGGAGCACTGCTGAAGGATGGCATACTAAGCAACAAATGGCCCATAATGACTCACCCCTTCCTCAGTAAAGTGACTGACATCTGAGGTAACATGACTCACCTTTTTGTCATTCTGGTGACTGACAATATTGGCACAATGACTGACATGTGAGTAATATTGTCATTGGCCAATGACCCACATGACTGACCATGCCCAGGGGTAGTAGGGTGTGTCATTCAATTGGCAAGTGCATTACTAACTTACTAACTACTCCTTTTATTATTTAAACTCAGTCTTAATGCTAGTATAGACCTTCTAACAGTACCTTTGATTCCTAATATTACCACATGTGTTTTTACTAAGTTAGTTTCACCAGGTTAAATAGCCTAGGTACAAATGATGAAAGTGACAGATGTGTGTCCAGGATATGCATCTAGGGAGAGAACATCATCCCAAATCCCCAAAATATGGTTAAATAGTACTCCCTCAAGTCCCTCGTGTGATATTCTTGCCATTAGTGCTACGGATATTGCTTATTTAAGAGGCCATTTTACCCCAACCTAATTCCTAAACTGAGTTAACCCTAACATTATCCCTAACCTAACCCCAATCATGATCGAACCTCAGATGGAACCCCTGACCTAACACCATCTTAACAATAGGGTGATGTTCTTTCCTTACACACATGTGTGTCCAGGAAATATTGAAAACATGAAGTCTAGGGCCTATGCAGTAATTTTTCATTATTTGGTCATTATAAATAGACGTTTTGGGAAATGTTTCCATGCAATGCATTATAGAAATGGGTCAAAGGTGAAGTGTACCAAGCTAACAGTGTCCTTGTACGTTTTACAGGTACACTAGTCAGGGAACCACTAGGTCCTGACTAGATACACATTTGCTCGTTGTCATGGTACACTTGACTGGGTGACCCGGCCGGAGCACCCCCATGTGCCTTTTGTGCACTAGGCTATATGCCAAAGATCTCCCACATAGACGAAGGAAAACGCTTGGTGTAGCAGTATGAAAATTCACTCGAGTTGTCGTAAAACTTACCATAGTGGCATGGGGATTCACTTGAGT
>WURT03174672.1:0-10396 GCA_009936505.3 Holothuria glaberrima | reverse complement strand
AACATATTCAAACATTCCAACAGTATCAAATTTCAAGGACAAACAGGACATTTAATTATAAAGAAAGACAAAAGGAACCTGAGGCAATGTGCCCACTTTACATAACAATCTGTGACATTGATGAGAACTGGACGTATTTTTTGACAAAAGTAAGCACTCTTTAATATGATGTATCTCGAGTTAGAAAAAGAGTATTGCTGCGGGGTTTGGAGGGCATGAATTGGAAAACTTTTCTCTTTCACATGAGACCCTTGTGAAATGCCACTGGAAAATGCCTTTAAAGGTTTACTTGAAAATAGATTGTCTACTTTCTATCAGAACACAACTGTCAATTGCCTGACAATGGATGGCTCTGGATTACGATATACTAATAAAACTGAAGAAAACCTTTCTTTACAAAGTTTTTGTATTCTCAAGGTAGTACTAGCACATAATTATATACCAATGCTCAACAAGCCTCCAAAATGCACTAGGGCAATGTGGCCCTTGCAATGCCCAAAATTCCCCTTAGAAAGATGTTGAGGAGAAACAGACATGTTACAAAAATGATCCTTTTCTCCATGTAAACTGGCAGCAAAAACCTTGTGAAAAATTTTGAGAGGGAATTATTCCCCAGGACATTTAAAAAGGACCCCCTTCCCCCTCCTGAGGAAAGAGTGTGCAATACACACTCTTAAATTCAAATAATGCATGCTCTACAGATGTGCAGGATGACTAAGTACGTCATTTTGTTTGCACAGCTGTTTGTTGTCAAACCTGGAGGTAGGCTCCAGTTATATGGTAGTTGTCTCTTCTTTCACTGGTAAGCTTGGGGCCCAGGAAAAAAAAACTACAAAAGTTTTCAATACTGTATTACAAAAGGTGTACATCAATCAAGCTTCAAGTTCATCAAATTTCTTTTGCAATAGGTAAACCCTGAGATGGGGACATAGCCTGTTTTGGGTAGAACCTTGGGCATGAATGATTACTTGAAGGGCCATCCCAGTGCCACTCACAATGGCTACCAGACTATCCCCCTGGTACTCTAGTTTGGGCCCACTGCATGTTCTGTATGCATAATGGATGATACTCTATGTACATAGCTTGCCTGTGTTTTCCCACATGGAAAAACTAAGCAGTAAGTTACATCACCAAAAGAGAAAACTGTAGAGCAGGGGTGGGAATTGTTTTTCCTCTGACATGCCATTTTGATACTTACAATCCTCTCGTGGGCCACAGATAGTGAGAGTGCAACTCTTTCCCCACTGGGCACTGCTGAGACAGACTGTACATTCTATCAGTTGGTTTCACGCTTTCCAATCTTGTTCCTTCCCTTCTATTTAATCAAGTCTTGTCATTTGTTGTATCAATAACACCTGATTCTGCAGGAGCTTTCCAACCATGATCATCAGGATGGACTCCATTTCCTCTCGTCCTACCAAACCTTGTTAACCAGCCATTTGGGATATGGCTGATGAAGGCATAGGCCATACAACTTTGTGGGGGAACATCTTATGCATAAGTTGTGATTATTGTTTCCTTGCCCACATATAGCAAGCTACGCAGGTCAACAGTAATCCAGGCGTGTAGCAGCTACGGGATGGGGGGGCCTACAAAAAAAAAAAACTGTCCATCCTAATAAAATGTATAAGAATTAAGGAAGGCAATCAATGCAGTGACCCTCCCCCCCTCATTTAATACCCAGCCCCCTAAAATTTTCATCCTAGCTGGCCCCCTGCAGTAATCCCTGGAAAAGGTTCTTACCAGCAAATCACAAGATCGTCCTTGAAAATATAGGTGAAAAAAAAAGATAAAAAAGAGCAGAGTCACTTTCTCTTACCTGCCAGGTCGATGTTTCAGTATTACACATGTAACACATCCACGGGGTAAGAGCTCTGCCTGTAAAATTTTCTTTGATTCCAGTAGCTTTAATAAGCTGAAGCTGGAAAAATCATGGGTGAAAAGGGAAATAAAAAGATTTAAATGAATTAAATATCAATCAGAAAGGATGACTAGACTGATATAGAATAATGAGTATCACTAAAACCCCACTCACCTTGCTATACTTCATCCTGTTTTCCTGTTTCTTAGCTTATTGTTAAAGAGCTTGAGCAATGCAGTGTAAAGGTTGATTCGTACTTCATTACGGCCCTTTAAAGCTATGAAAGTTGAACTTTGTTCAACTTTGTTCAACTCAATTTTAAGAGTTGAACTTTGTTCAACTCTTAAAATTGTCCATGATTGGTGCGCTGCAGCAAGAGATGACATAGCTTTATAGTGGGTGAAAAGCTTGAAACTTGTATGAACCAGGCTCAATGAGTTGTACTACACAGAAATACTATATAGCCACTCATCTTGCTAGGCCCCATCCTACTTGCTGTCTCTAGCATAATGCACAGCTGTCCTGTAGAATAAAAAGTACTGCATGGCCACAAACTCTGCCAGGCATTGTCATGGTGGCTACTCTAGCTTATTGCACAGAGCTTGAGCAGTACAGTAGAGTGAAAAGCACTATAGACGGCCAGTCAACTTGCTAGACAATGTCCTGGCTGTTTGCTCTGTTGTACAGAGCACCTGTAGCACATTGTACTAAGTAGCACTAAACAGCTAGGCATGATGCTAGGCACTGTCCTAGTCTGCTCTAGCTATCTGCATATAGCACGAGTAACAACAGCATAATAAATACCCCTGTAGGACCACTCATTTTACTGGGACTTGTCTTTCTTGCCTTCTCTGGCTAACTGCAAAGAGCTTTACAGTGTAATCAGTAGCACTGCATGCCCAATGTCCTGGCTGTTTGCTCTGGAGTGCAGAGTACAGAGAACCAAGCAGCACTAAACAGCCATGCATGATGCTACTAGGCATTGTGCTAGTCTGGTCTAGCTAGTTGCATTTAGCATGAGTTACTTAGATGAGGTTTTACTGCTCAGTTTGTAACCAATTAGTTTAAGTCTGGCCGGCCACAGGCTTTTTTCCAGTTGTGGCTCACTGGCTTTTAGCACGAGTGACAACAGCATAAAAACAGCCCTGTAGGAGGCCACCCATTTAAATGGGCCTTGTCCTGCTTGCCTGCTCTAGCTAACTGCACAGAGCTTTTATTACAGTGTAATCAGTAGCACTACATGGCATCTCATCTTGCAAGACATCGTCCTGATTGCCTCCTCCTGATTACTGGACTTAAAACTAGTATAAATACAGTATAAGAGAGCTGAACACGGCCACAGTCACACATCTTGCAATGTATTGTCCTGGCTACCTCCTCTAGATTACTCTACAGAGCTGGAGTAATACAGTAAACTGACAAGCTCTACAAGGTTCATCATCTTGCTAGGCATGGTTTTTGTTGCCTACTCTAGCCAGACTAAACAGAGTGTAAGATAGCTGCAGTAAGTAGAACTGAATGGCAACTAAACTTGGGAGAAATTGTCCCAGTTGCCTCCAGAAAGTTACTGCACAGACCAATAATGATAAAGCATGATGAGCAGCTTCACGTGGCCACTCACCTTCCTAGGAATAGTCCTAGCTGCCTGCTCTTGCTAGACTCTACACAGCATGAGTAATACTGTACTTAGCACCACATGGCCACTCATCTTACCAGGAGTACTCATAGCTGCTTCCTCTTGCTAGACTGTTGCCCGCCCGGCGGACATGTATTGCTCCTGCAGCCACACTGACTGTACTCGCAATACCAATGTCGGCAAACTTTTGCAAGAATTCTTCATCAAACTGCGTAAAAATTGTATGCTATTAACTATTCATATATACGATCACAACAAACAAAAATTATAAATATTCAACGAAAAAACGACTAAAGCAAGTTTGATTACCATGCTGTTTCAAACGACAATGTCAATGGGGTTTTAGTGTGTGATTTTGTTTGCTTCAAGTTCACACAATGTAGTCTCATTGACTTACTGTGTAAAAGAGAATGTTGGAGCGGAACACTTTTCATGCGATATGAATATTCATATACTGAAACCAATCAACAGTCAAGAGGTAAAATAAAATTGGGCTCATGAATATGGCAAAATTGGATGACCTCTGTTATTGTTCGCAGGTATTAGAGTATGTACATCAAAAAAGAGGAGAACTAGACTGCAGGTCCTGCACAGCATGAGTAATTCTGTACAATATAATGAGTAGCACCACATGGCCACTCATCTTTCCAGTACTTGTAACTGCTTGCTCTTGCTAGACTGCAGGCCTGCACCACATGAGTACAGTAATTCTGTAAAGTATAATGAGTAGCACCACATGGCCACTCATCATACTCTAGTTGACTGGTCTTCTGCTGCACATTGTAAAGCTTCTGTTGTCAACATCTATGAGGTCCACGATATGGATGGTGAGGGCGTGAAGGGAAGGGCGGGTGAGAGAGACTGAATAATAAATAATCCAAAGAAGCTGCACAAGTGTAGAGACAAGGATGGATTTGTTACATGTTACAATCTCTGAAGAAAGGGCTCACTGCAAGTCATCACCTGTCAGTATGTCAACACTTCACATGAAATATCTGTAACATATCATTCCGGAAAAATCTTTTGCTGCAATGCTGGAAGTCAACTTTCTGGTTTCAGACAGATTCCAGCTGAATGTAATCAAATGGAACTGAATCCCTTTCACCTCTCCATAATGTTTGTAAGCAAGGGGCTCCACTGTGGGAACATGAAGATGCACGTAGCCCCCAGTCAAGGCCTTCACCTGTATACAAAGGTATACAATGCACAGGAACAATGCCCACATGCAACTGTAACCCCTCCCCCTTCCCACTTGCCCTCACTTTTGATATCCAGGCAATGCTGCTGCTGTAATCTTACTCTGAACAGCAATTACATTTACATCAACCCTTATCTTATTTAGCAGGATGACAAAGAGACTGAACTACTTACATTTGAGGATTTCATGTAAGAATTTAGCTTTGTTAGGACAAACTTGTAATGAAAATCAATTACATAGTTGCACCTCTGAGGTAGATAAGCATAAATGTATAAGGGAAGTTACAATTCTGTTAGATCAAGGTGATAAGGAAAATCAAATACAGGGTTAAAACTTTTTCTGTACATACTGTACTGCTAGGAATATAAGGGAGGTAACAGAAGCTTAGTAGTGAGCAGTTTCCCCACAAATCATTAGTTCCCAGATCAGCAGGGACACCTTTCTAGTGACTAAACTGCTTGCTTACCAAAAATATTTGCTGGTCTAAGGGGTGGTGAGTTTTCCACTTGGTTACTTGAAGGGTGTCGGGTATTTGCTAAATTACAACTGCCAGCCAGACAGAGATACAGATCCAGGTTCTTCTAGCTTAAGTTCGAAAAGTGGTTTATACAGTACAAATGTGATATAATTATTTACTACTTATCTAATTTACTGGTCATCTAAAACTTTCTGACTGGCTAAATGCAGCAATGAGAGCCAGGGCGGAATTAGGAGAGGGCTCAGGGTGACAAGCCCCCCCCCTAACTTGCAAAATAGCCCCTAAAGTGGGGTCATGAGGGTGATTTTGGCCATATAGTTTGTGTATAGAAGACCATTTTAACAGCGCACGTCAGCCAACTAGCCCAAAACAAGACCTTGTAAGACAAATGATAATTCCTGTCCTGTTGAGAACACTACAGCAGGGTTTGGGACTTATTATTATAAGGCACCTTGAACAAAGATCAAAGTGCTTTGATCAAAGTCAATATGAAACATCATGGAACCTGGAGATAGGAAAACAGATTATAGAATACGTCAAGAACTGAGGCTATGCGCAAACATCGCAAAATGTAACCATGTATGAACTAAAAGTATTATTTAAAGATGTCCAGTGTTGAAAGAGGATGGTAAAACCTGAGCAAAGATGGTATACCCCCCTCCCAAGGGGGGTACAGTTCTTCACAAATTTGCAAACTGTTTTCTCTTGAATGAATGACAAGAAACAAATAGATGTAACCAAAATTATGAGGAAAAGAGGAAATAGTAACAAAAATAAGATGTTTAAATCAAGAATAAATATTGGGTTGCTGGAGAACCTGAAAACTTTTAATTTTACCCCCTCTGGTGATGATAGTATTGATGTGGAAAAGCAATAGAGAATTGATGGGGTCTGTTCCATCTTCAGCATCCTGTGGAAATATTTCCAGTTTATCCAAAGACTTCATGTTCAAACACATTCTTTGAAAGGTAAATACCCCTCTCTCCCTGTGATTGTGCACATCAAGGGAAGAACTAATAAAGCATAGGTTAATTCAAGGGGCCAGGAAAATCAGAAATGGTACCTATTCCTTTCTACTGTTATGCATAAATTCCAGTACAAGAATTAAAGAAACTTAAGTATTTACTTTGTGGGTATTGTAACATTTCCAACCCTTGTGCACAATATTCCCGACCTGTTTGCACACATGGTGGAATTCATGCCCCTATACAAAGTACCCATCAAATACTACTGTAGGAGGCAGATTGTATGCAAAACATGGATGGCAATTAGACTTGAGATAATTTTGTCTTTTTGTTCTCTTCAGCAGCTAGACAGAGGTGAAAAGAGTACTGCCTCTTGAACTATACATCAAAAGTAAAACTTTATGAACTATATGCATCAGGACTTTTTTCTTTTCTTTTTTTTTTTTTTAGGGGAAAGGGTGGGGGAGAAAGAAGAGAGACATTTCTTGGGAGGAAGAGTAGACCATCCTCAGAAGGAGAAACATCCACTCTGCAAATTTATGACATTACCTTTGGTGGTTTACATGTAAAATGGTGATAGCTCTGAACTTTTAAGAAAATCCACAGCCCTGTGTTCTGGGAAAAGTCCAGAGAGGGTTGTAAAAAACCTTTTACGGATGGGAGGGGGGAGAGCTCCTTCCTCTTTCTGACTTTTATTAACCCATAATGGTTGAAATTTTCAATGTCAAGACTTCCCATAAACACTGCACTGAGTCAGAAACTGACAAGTTTCTTGGGACTCGAGTCTTGTGATGTACTATACAGTCCCATGACTATCCTAAAAGTCCATGAAAGAAAAGTACTTCCAAAAAGCACTTCCAATTTGACTCAGCATCTTAATATTAGGCTCTACACACGACAGCTTCAAGAAAGGGAATAATATGTCAGAGACCCAAAGTAATACTACACCCTGATTCTAGCATGAATGAGGAGATACCACAATCTGAAATGCTGTAATTAGTGACCATAAGTCCTACAATGGAGTATAAGATAAACAGCTGTATGGCACATACCTGATGTTGCTGACTGCCTTGGGAAATAGCATCTATCAACTTCAAACTCTCCGCATCATAATCTAACACAGGAGGGTCCGTCTGATAAAGTAAACAGATTTGAGCAATAAAAGCTTTGAGTTACAGTAATATCCCAGATAAATTAACAACTCTATTTTCACGAATGTCTTTTACAATGACATCTGTAAAATTATTTTGCAACTACAGTAGTTTACAGTTGTTCTTTCTTTCCTTTCCAGTTCTCAGGTATTTCTTCAAGGATTTTGAAAAGGGTACATCACGTTTAAAGGACAAAAAAGGTATCTAAAGAGCACAATAATACAGGAAGATGAAAACTTTACACGTCTACATGATTTTTCTCCATGGTAACCAAAACCTCTCTTTCAGGGTTTGCATTTATCTGAAAAAGTTGTCGTAATTTTTCATGATAGTATTTTCTTTTTTATGACCATTCAAATTTTCGCATCGTAATTTTAAAAAATTTCTGGCGTAAATGATTAAATATACAGTGCCTACCATAAACGGCAATGTTAGCGTAGGCCTACAGTAGCCTATAGGCCTAAAGCCTACAACAATGTTAGGGCAGCTTATCCATAAATTCGAGTGTGAATAAAGTAATTTAATATCAACCTGTCTTTATAATGAGAAACAATCCTTCGATAATAAAAAATATTTTCACTTCCCTCAAATTTAGCAGAATATATCCAATATATTCCGTGTATGATCCAGTAACAGGTGTAGCTTTACCTAAAGTTAGCAATATTAGATTAAACAATGACAAATGTATTTCCATACAGTGTACATACAGTATGTATGGCAGTACCGCGCTCTGGAACGTTCCTTGTCACTTGTCAAAAGTTGCAAGACATTGGGATAGACCATTATTTTGGAGGTGTTCTTTTTGATTGTTACGATAAACTAGTGGAATGCGTAGTGTGAACAATATTATAATTCAGCAGGTGAGTGTTGGTGAGTTGAATTTTCTGTCATAAAGATGGGCAAGTCAAAATTTATATTTACGACTGAATTGTATTTTTGGTCGTAAGGAAAATTTCCATCGGCGTAAAATATGCCCATTTCGTCATAAAACGTAAACCCTGCTCTCTTTAAGCTCCTTTGCAAAACTACAAAATTTTATCAAAACTTTGACATCCTGATATGAACACACCAAAGCCTACAAGGTTAACGCATTAACAAAATCCAATGAATTGTAGTGTATTGTGCCCTGAGGAGGGCAGCTTTGAAGAAAGAGCCTCAATGGCAGAGAATGTTTTCTGTCACAGTATGTTCCTGTTTGTCATTACCTGGCACAAAGAAAGGCCCAGCCTACAGGGGGTAGGTTTTTGGCTTGCAGATACAGATGGGGTGCAGTATATATATTTTTCGCTACACAATGTTACCTAAATTCATTTTCAGCAAGTTACCAGATGACAGATACATACCCATTTTTGTTCTGTTCCCATTCTGTTTGTAGTGGTCTCTGTCTTCTTCTTCTTTGCAACTTGATCACACTGAATCAACTGGTTCTGCAGATCTGTCATCCTCTTTAAACCCCTATTCCATGCCTCATTTTGTGCTTTGCCACCTTTATTAGGAGAACCCTTCTGTTTGCCTTGGTCTCCTGGTCTATTTGAAGGACCTGGTTGCCTTCTCTGGGAATCATTTCTTTGTCTAGGACTCCGTCGCTGACCTTGCTGGTGTAGGTCCCTACCAGAGGAAGGATCGTCTTTCTTGTCAAGTTTTGCATGAAGTTTTTGGAAAAGGGCAGCAGGATTAGGAATGGTTACTTCCATAAGTGGCCTTGGTTCTGGAGGTCTTCCACCTTCAGGTATGTCTCGAGGACCCATGAATGGCCCTGGTGGCCCATTTGGTCCTCCAGGCCCTGGAACACCATGGTTATAATCAAATGTTTGTGGAGTGGAACGGTTATTACCTCCTTGCGTGAGTGGTTGGCGGTTATTACTTCCTTCCATGAGTGGTTGGCTGTTTGGTAAATCTCTCAGAAAGGGATTAATGTCTACAACATCTCTTGGGGGCATGAAGGTGGGAAGCTCTCCAGCTCCTCTAAAGTTCCTACGAAATGGTCCACCACCATCATTGAGAATTCCCATGTTTTGATTATTTCCCATACCAAGGGAAGGACCACCTTCACCTTGATTAACTGAATGCAGGGGAGACTTATCAGACTGTGTCATCACTTTCCAAAAGGGCTGACCTGGCCTCACATTTTCTTGCTTCATCAGGTTGAGCTTCTCATTACTGGCATTGGCCCCAGGTGTCATAGTAGAACCTTCAAAATAAAATGTTTTGTTGTCAGTGGTGGAAATTTGAGTGAAAAAGTGAGGGTAATGGGCCTTTGAGGCAAAATTTGTTGTCAGAAAAATGAAAATGGGGATATTTCCGCCTCTGCTTGTTGTTGAACTTTCTCTTTCTGGGGACTATACAGCAGATCACTATAATTACAAGAACTTGTTTGGCAGCCAGATACTGTAGTTACAATACATATACACATGTAATATATAAACCAAGGAGGGTCATTCCAAGTGATGAGGTCTATAGCAAACACTAATACAAGTGTTTTCCCATATCATAATAAATTCTATGGAAAAAGAAGCTGATTCGACTTAAGAGTACATTTTCTTTCCAGGTTTGCAGGAAATGGCACTTCCTTAGCCTTGTGGAGAACTTACTTTTTAATATGTTTTCAAATCAGACAATCATACTTTCAAGCAAATGTGACTGCTAATGTACTTTGCTATGTGGGCTATAACAATGTTGTTTATGTACTGTTTTTGAAATCAATTATGAAATAAATTTGAATTGAATTGATGTAGCGAAATACGTAGGTCTACTGTGTGCACAATCTACTGTCTAGCTTAAATTCACTTGCAATGTAAAATTAAATTACACATGCAGTGCCTACTCAGAGTCTGAGATCCCCTCCACCCACACACACACACAGAGGCCAGTGGTAGTCCTCAGAGATAGCTTAGGCTCTAGTGGATTTTTGGGCAAAGTTACATTAAATTTGGTACTATACACCTGCACCAAGTTGTTTTCATTTACTTTTACTTCATTTAGGTCTATGATATACAAACCTTTGTAGTGACACAGAATTTTAACATGCAAATTTGTTTGCATGCAGGCTAGTTTCCTTTGTTCATTTCTAATTTGGGGTTTCACCTGCCATTAGAATCTGAATGTAT
>WURT03174661.1:0-10396 GCA_009936505.3 Holothuria glaberrima | reverse complement strand
ACATACTCTGGAATATGCTTACTAGTATAACTATAACCACATATAATTCAAACTTGCAAAAACGGAATGCGTGGGGTTCTCTTCTCAGAAAATTTTCATAGGCGTAGGAAAAGGGGGCAGAGGGGGCGACCGCCCCCACTCTCGATGGTGGGGGCCGAAACCCTGTTTCGTCCCAATTTGCATGGCATGCTAGAATATATATATATACATATACATATAGGCCTACCACCTGTAATATACCAGTATACCGGCGTCCAGATGTTATCAATATTCCTTTCCAGAGGACACAGATGCAGTTGTTGGGCGTACAATGGTTGGCAAAAAACAAAGATTTCTATTTTATCTAATGTGCAGTTTCATTTTTTAACATGAGGTATGGCATACGAATGATCCTTTTATTTTTGTTCATTTTATTTATTTTTTTTAAATTGCTCAGGTAGAAAAAGGCGAAAAATTTCACATCGAAAATGTATGTTTTGGTCTAGGGGGTAGGGCGAGGTGCACAGTCCAAAAATTGTTCCGCCCTGCCCTCCCCCCTCCCCCCCCCACTTTAATAATGCTTCCTACGCTTATGATTCTGAAACTTTAGACTGTTAGATGTGAATTTCTTGCTTATGGAAATTGAGGTAAGTACTCGGTAGTGTTAACCTTTGTAAAGTGTCAAGTGACTATAGCAATTGACCGACAAATAATGTGCGTGGTCAATTATACTGAAAGAGACAAAAAGGAGGAGGCCATTTATCGATCGGAATACAGTACTCCTTCGATCTAAGCCCAGCAATTATAGAGTAGGGCTTAGCGCTAAAAAACTTTTTGTGCTAAAAGAAACTCCTGCATCGTCGAGAAATTTACCTTTGCACTTGCGTAATTGCAGATAACAACATTTTTTGGTGTATTTTGTTAAATAAGACATTAATATCATGCGATTAAATAAGGCTGTTTATTGGAAATTGCAGGGCCGTAGCCTGGGCAAAATCTGTAGGGAGCAGCGAAATACCGAGTGATTGTGTCTACAGATATTTGACACCCCGTATGGAGCCTTTTTTGCATTTGTGCACGAGCCAGTGCCAACAATACAGTGAATATGTCGCAAAGGCACGACCACTCCTTTAAGGCACTCAAGAAACAATGCACCAGCATTGATACACTAATATACAAATAATGAATGTTTATGAGTGTGACAGTATGTATGAATAATTTCATGAGTTGAACGATTGAATGATCTATTCAACGAGGCGAAGCCGAGTTAAAAAGAACGTTTATTTTTCACCGAATGAAATTATTCATACTATCACACGAATGAAAAACATTTTTTATGTAACAATAACTTCCTGAATAGGTCAGATTTTGGTCCAAATTTGATTCAAGGAGGGCCAAACACTGTGTGTTATTTTACACTCATCCACGATGGATAACACACGACCATGCAATAGTGCCAAATAACCCATGGCATGTGATCACCAATCCTCCAATCAGATGTAGAGGAATTAACAAGGTGCTATTTAATATTGTATATACCACAAGTTTGCCACGCATAATTACCCACATGTCATGCCTCAGTAACAGCTCCCCTGTACATCTTATCAGTTATTTTAAATTAACGAAATTTCCTACCATACAAAGGCATCGATAAGAGAATTTAGAGTAGTGCTGTAGAGTCTATATTTTTTTTGCAAAAATCAAATTAGGACTTATGTTTTAACTTAGAAGCAGATGTTAAAGATAAGCTAAAAAGTGTGCTCGTGTATGGAAACTTCCCCTTTCTTCGAGTCAGTATATCGGAGAGGGGGCAGGGGAGGCCGTAGCCTATAGATGGCTTCGATCACTGGGAACATTTGACCCTGACAAAAAGAATGCCGGATACATGTAAGGTCTTCACAGGGATATTTACTCCCCTTGTGATGAAACCCATTCATTTTGCATCTTTTCATCTGTTTTTGTTCTCTTTCCAGAGGACTAAGCATAACCGTCAACAGTTGGGGCCGATGGCTTGTCTCCTCACTTTTGAAAGTAAGGAGGTATCATATATTTCGTCTTCCAATTTATAGCAGAACCCTTAAAGTGTACCTAAAGTCAAAAATTTCCACATTGTATGTCACAAAGCTTGCAAAAAGAATTCAAATGGTCCAACTATCATCTCCACCGGATATTCCTGAGCTGAGATACAAAATATTGAATTTTATCAACTTAATTTAAAATGGTAGATTGCGCAATAATTCGTGATGGCAGTCTTGTACTACTCAAAATACTTTCTTTGTTTTTCTTTGTTTTTCGAAAGCTATTGCACCTTGTTCAAAATATGATCACTATCTTACTGTTATGGGGTGGTGTGTCTATTGGAGCCCTCTCCATACAACATGCTATGCAAGAAAACAGTACAGTTTTCAAGGTTATATAAACACTTCCTCAAAAGGAAACAAGAGCAGGTAATGTGAGTTGTACAAGAAGGACATAAATTAGTACGCAATTGACCACTTAAAATTAAGAGAATATCTTTCAACATTTTATACTTCGGCAATGGAATAAGCTATGTAGATGGGAGTTGGATGAAAAGGATTTATTTTCCAACCTCTAAAATATATATTCTTATAATTCTAGACTTGAGGTACACTATAAAAAGGATATTATTAGTTTGCACAGTTCTCTGGTTTACAATACTAAATCCAATGAAATCAAACTCGAAATTGTGATACATTTTTATCGTCTACAAGCGTTCAACTTTGAGAGCATGTCCTGGTGACCAAATCTGATGTTTTCAAAAAAAGGCAGAACATTTTTCTGTTAGGCAATGAAAATCTCATCTCAAAAGCATCTTGAATTTGAAAGATACGAATTTTTGAAGACGCGCTACATTTTCAGCTTCCGCAGTGCATGATGGAAAATCTGTGATATCACATGGGTAAATTAATTTAGATGTAGCTTTTACATTCCTTTATTATGGTGATATCACTATATTAAATAATTTATAGTTCTGTTTCCTCTGCCAAAATTATGGAACAATTTTACACTATATCTACACCAAAAAAAAAAAACTAAACACTCCGACCGTATCAAATTTCAAGGACATGAAAGGTATCCAATCATAACGAATACTAACAAAAGGAACCTGAGGCAATTAACTCACTTGGAATCAAGTTTTGTACCGTAAGGAAACCTGGCTGTATTTCTAATTAAAAGTAACCAATTTTTAGGAAGGAATATATTGAGTTAGGCCTGGAGTTTTGGTATGGGGTTTGGATGACATGTAATGAAAATTTGTATCTTTCATAGAAGATCCCTTGAAAATGCCACTGGATAATGCCTTTAAAGGCAATAGAATAGTTCCAATGCATGTATACACTTCGTGGGGAGTTGATCACATCAAAGATTAACTAGCGTTAAAAATTCCCCCCACCCTTTTAAGGCTCAAGGTTATTCCCCTCCCCATTTCGAGAAGCTACTGATGTTCGTGTGTCAACGTCACGTAATTACAGGGAAGCACTCACAAAGATGAAGGTAAATTGTATTACTGGCAAACAACAACTGATTAAGCTAAAGGATCTCCACCGTGTTCCATCCCTTAAAAATTTTATGAAACAGAAATAATTCATTTATGCATTAATTTCTGAAAATCAGTTACATTCCATTGGAACTTAATACAAACAGTTAACATTCAAGAGTGACATTTATGTTGGAACATGACATACATCTGCTTCAAATGACTTTTTAACGTAGTGATTTATTTCCATGGCAGCTAACCTTTTGGTTTTTGTTTTCCGCAAGCCTGGTTGACTTTCTTATTAATTTTATATGTCACATGATGAACTAGACAATATGTCACTTCCTTTTAAAGAAAGCTTCCTTAAATGATAAACAGAGTTGAGTGTATAAAAAATAGATGGTCAAAATAAAGGTCGTCTGAACATCTGCTATAATTCACGCTACAAGTGGTGTTAGATTATGTATAAATAGCAGCTACAACCAGATCTTATTTAGATCTTCAAAATTCAGCTCCTGCTTCTTACTGTTGTGCACGTGACCAGTTCTCTCATCAAACGTGAGTTTTTTCTTTCTTTTGTTCCTACTTTTACTTTCATTTACTCTCCTGTAAGTAAGCCTAGTCTGGCATAATCTGCTTCAGATACAGCTCGGGTCACATTATCTGCCAAAAAGTCTTTGTTAATTTGGTTGAAATTCGTTATTCTTCCAAATGTGTAAATAGTGTTTGTTGTTAAATCTATACTTACTTGGTGAAAAGTGCATTTACTTCCTCTGAGTGGTTCTTATATCGTTAGTAGATGGTGCTTTTACATTTTCAACCTAAATTCAACCTGGAATGAGCACTTGTAACGCTACAGCCTAACGGTAATAACAGTTCTCTTCAAACTACCCACCCAGTTTTCTCCACCAAAATATTGGTTCCTGTCTATATCAAGGTCAAAATATGCTACTATGATCACAATAAATTGGAAGAAAATATCTTTACTCATGAAAGTGAGGTTATCACACCATTCCTGATTGATTCAAATACACTTTTGTTAATAAAATAAGTGATTTCATATACCAAATATCTCGGGAACAATGCAAAGCAATGGAATCAAAATTTCACCACATTTCTTAGATTTAGTCCCTGTTTTTGTAGATCAAACTAAACTTTGCTCAGACCCTTACTTTAAGTATGCATAACTCTGTTGGAGCCTAAAAATAGTTTAAGAATCGAGGAACACATTTAAAACATGTTCAAAATTAATAAATGCAAATGAATCTCCTAGTAAATATGAACAAAAAAAAAAAGCTTTTGACAATAAACATTAAGGCCCCTTCTTCAAGTAAAAATGGTTAGCTCCATATGCATTGTCTTTTATTCCATACTTCATTTTACTTAAACATGTTATCGAACATAATTGGTTGTTCAGGTAAATAAAATAATTGTAAGCAGAGAGTCCCTTGAACTGCTAAAGCTCTTGGACACTTATCTTAGCTGTAATGTTGATAATATTGATATAATTATCTGCAACCACGGATTAATTATTTCTTACTTTCTCAAACTAGCTCGAATTAACGCAGGTGAATTTGTAGCACAGCTGTGCACGTAAGGTCATTACGTGCCTTATTAATGTTGTATATCTATCGGTTCCGTCCAATCTGATTCCTAAAGAACATTTGTGTACTACATAGCTAACAAATCCTTTTGTATTGGACACTTTTAGTGATAGTGAAAGATGATTTATTAGAAAGTAATTTCAAGGATCTTCGAAACCATGCATTGTTTCAGAAAGTTAGATGTGAATGTAAATTCCCTATTCATGCGCAGACAAATTGTTCCTGTTAAGTTACTTAACTTTAATTCAATTAATGGTTCGGAAATACCTCGTTCTGTGTAAGTTTAGGAAGTTGAGATTACATTGAGCATTCTCGGTAGCGGACTATCAAACTTGTCACTTATCTTGCACCAGAAAAACCTTACTCCGCTTCATAATCTTAATAACAAGACCGCACATACCCCCATACATTAAAGAGCATATGTGGTCACTTAGATCTTAATTTAAAACATCATTGCACCTATCAAATCTCGTTTAATTTAGTCCTTTCTGCTTTATGATAATTTACATTACCTATTTCTTCTATAATAGTACATCAAGGAGATTTAATGCTTGAATTGAAAACTTCTTCCAAAAATATTGTCGTGTTGGTGAATCAACTTTTCTGATGAGTCATCCAGTGTGTCAATCCAAAGTGGACTGACTGACCTATCCCCATTGTTCTGTGTTCATTATGAAATCGGGCAAGGCTGCAACGTTCTAAAATATCATTTTTATAAGTTTTGAAAGATTTCACAAGGAGTAACTACAAATGCGGTTAGTATTAAGTATTAATGCAACTATTAAACTTCATTAAAAGCAACTGTGATTTGTTTTCCATTACATTACAAAATCCATACTGAGTACGCTTGCCGTGTTATTCTTCTATCCTACCCTTAACTAGAAATTCAAATAAAATTTATTTCATCATTTTTTCAAGTTTTTTTATCTCAATTATTGAACAATTAAACCAAAGCCTGATGCTGTTGACTACCAAGTCTCTTGAACCTTAAGAGTGAAAAGCCACTATTTTAGAGTAATATTAGGGACCATTCTAAACTTGAATTGAAATAGTTCAAACCATAAAGAGCTATTCACACTCTTTTAGAGCGAATCTTTATTCAGTCTTAATTTTAGATCCGTCCCTTATTTCATCCTTTTGAATTTAAAGAGACAGTTGTTCTTCAAAGAATACTTCTATCAGTCCAAAATAGTCGTTCTCTATAGGTAATTTTGTGGTGATGTTAAGTGTATTCGTCGACGTGATTTTAGTGAAAAAATAATGAGTAGTATTCTACAAATGAGAAAGTTCTAAAGTTGCATTTTTAAGTGTTCTCTACATTAATAGAGTTTTTTAATATCCTGAAAGAATCATCTCTAAAATAAGTTTCAATAAACGGACTTCATCAAATTCTAGTTGCCCTGATTAATCTGTGCCTATGTTAAAGTGTCATTTCTCTACCATTTTAGTTCCTCCGGGAGGAACGACTCTAATCTTCAATACGCCTTTCAACTTTTTAGTAAAGGAGAAATCAGACCTCCAATATTAATGAAACCTTTCGAAATAATATTGATCTTATGATGAAGGAAAAGTTTTAGTCCCCCTGGGAGGTACCACAGCAAAACAAATTTCAACTTTACAGCAAAAGATTAAACCAGGCTTTGTATATCCGATGTAAACATTCGATATAAGACTGGACAAATGATAAACGAATAGTACATTCTTCAATTTTCTTGAAATGCTTGGGATATAGCATAATGGACGACTAACCTACTGAGTATGTGTATAATAGGAGACCATGATATTGTCTTCCAAAATGGCAGCCAAAGTAGCCGTTAAATTTATAATGACAAACTGATATGTGGCACATATTTAATAAGGTCTCGTAGTTGAAAAACATCCCGAATGCATCTTACTATATAATTCATAGAAGCGTGCCTGACTTATACATGTGTACAGGGAAAGGTAACTCACAATTGTCCGCAAAATTTTAAGCAGCATTATAAGGTGCCGTGATGGAAAAGTTAAACCAGCTGTATCATGATTAATTCCTGGTTGGATAATAAATAAGGGTGTTTGAGTTAAATCATGTTCAGAATATAGCCGCACAAAATCAATGTCACAATTTATTGCAAATTTAGAGGTCGCATTGCACCAATATTTAGAATGTTTAATACCTGAGTCAACTCTGAATATGACTCGTTATTTAGTTATAGCATTCACTGGAATATGAATTTGTTGGAATACTTCAAAATGGCTGCCAAAGTATTAAACAGGATATTTACGGCAAGCCAGTACCCCAGGGGCCAGGGAGGGGGTGAATCTCCCTGAAAAAATTTCGTCCCCTAGAAAAGTAAAACATACCTTTGTCTCGATGCATTTTAGTACATCTTGCCGTCTTAAACACATTTTGGCCCCCTCCCTTCAGTACCTTATCTGGGCACTCACCTGATTTACGATTAAAGGTCATAAGCAGTCGCCCAGACTTATTTTGAAACAATAGCTAAATAGCAAATAGCTTCCTGGTAAGAGTAAGTCACAGATTGTATTGATTCAGCATAAGAATAATTGCTAGGAATGCAGGAATTCCCTTCACAATGCGTCCTCGGTATATCACTAAACATAGAGAACATCGTTAATAGGGTTGAAGTGATCACACCAAAGTAAGCAAAGGTCCATTTGAAGACAGACACTAATCAACTCAAAATTTTTTGAGTTTGGGGATATCAAAATCCCCAGTAGGTGACTGCTGTTTGGTTGACATCAAAGTTTGAAATTCAAGAGATGCAGAGTAGCTCACATTTTCTTGAAACTTACCAAGACATGACTTTAGGCAATAAAATGGCTTTGTGTCTAAATAAGGAGGAGCTTTATACAGTTATGGAGGAGCTAAAAGTGGCATAGATGGGAGATTTGGAACTGTCTCAGTGGCCTGACGAGAATTGCCCTTAAAGAGTACGCCTTCGCCCAGTTATCAAAATCTCATCGCCAGCATTTATTATGTTCCTTTGACTCGTGCAATTGTCCCGTTAGTAAATGTTTGCTGTTCATAGATGTGGTAGTTCGGCACACAGATCTGGGAAAAGGGGTATGTTTAAGGGGCCAAAAGCCAAGGTAGTCTGAGGGTTAGAGGGTTACAGTCTTCAGGTACATCAAGGTAACCTTTGTTGAGATGCATACAAATATGCAGCTTTTTAGAAGAAGTTAAAGAATGCAATTCTCTTAAAAAGAGCTTTTGGAATAGGTTACCTTCGATATCTTTTACAATACTTAAAATTTACCTTTTCAAAGATAACTTACGATTTCTAAAGTACCAATACTTTTGCAAAAAAGTTGATACTGATTGCTGTAGGGAATAAAGTTTCGTTTTGTTAACTGTGCATAAATTATCCCCTATAGTTATCAAAAAGAAAGTTTAGACTTCGGTGAATGACACTGACATTTTTTCAGATAGATCACACATGAAATGAAGGCTGACAAAATGTAATATTAGACATTATTAGACACATATTAGAATTATTAATGTATTCTTCTGCGTCAAATATTTGCATATTTAGCGAATGCTTATTCATGGCATAGGAACTTCCTTGTAAAAAGGACAATATTTGGAGGAATTTTGTGGGTTGTTTTGGTTTTCACTGCTTTTTACCGTCAAATACTGAACAAAGCTGTTTTCATGCCACCCATCTCATATCCAGGTTTATTCGAAAATGGTTAAATCTACCAGTTTGCCAAATTTTAACTTTTCTTAAAAAAGTGAAAAAAAGTTGTTCTTCATTCTGCTCAATAGCAGTTAACCTTT
Source organism: Holothuria glaberrima (assembly GCA_009936505.3). Lineage (NCBI taxonomy): Eukaryota > Metazoa > Echinodermata > Holothuroidea > Aspidochirotida > Holothuriidae > Holothuria > Holothuria glaberrima. Next base: position 1,533 of record WURT03174661.1, on the reverse strand, counting down.
TTATTCACAACAGATTCAAGAATCAATCATGAACTCCAAGGTAGTTTGTTTTTTCCTGATTCTGTCGGTGGTCGTCGCCCTCACAGCCGCCACTTTTGAGGATGACGTAGAAGAGATGCTTTTCGAAGACATGATGGAGAAGCGTGGCCGTGGCCGAAAAGGCCCAAAAAAAATGAGCTATGAACGTATGTTTTCCTAAACATCTTCCTCAGTTCAGTCTCTAGATCGCTTATGTGCCACGAATAGCTCAACATTTGTCCTGTCCAAGAATGACACCTTTTCTTCATTCAAGCTTGTGTGTAAAGATTAATTAATTCTGCTGGATTTGGATATATATATATATTTATATATATGTATATATATGTACATATATATGTAGCCTATGTATATATACATATTATATTATATATATAGGCCTATATATATATATATATATATAGTGGGGACGCCGGAAATCAACGACTCGTATATTCTCGAAATTTTCCAGAAGGATCCAAATAAGGATTCGCAAACCATACCAAATAATATGCTATATTCGAAAGGGTAAATAGTGTGAGTCAGCTACTAGCAAAAGAAATACCTTTACAGCACTTTTAAAGTCCTTTTTTTTGTTCAATATACAATACATTAGTCAATATATGTGGCTTGTTTATAGTTTAATATAATCAGGCCCGTAGACAAGGGGGCAAGGGGGGCGAAGCCCCCTGAAAATTGTTCGCCCTCCTTCAGTACCTTGTCTGGCTGGCTACGAGCCTCAATATAATATAGTTTAGGTCCAACAGCCTACCTGTTTAAGTTCAAGTCAAGTACAGTACAAATCTCCGCTTTTCTCATTAATGGATGAACAACATTTGAGAAAAAGCGAATAGAATTGACGGTATGAAGGATACTTTGACACGTGTAAAAGGGTTCTAACCATATGCACAGTGATCTTCTGCGGTTTTTCATCGTCAAGATCACAATCGCCTTGATTTTTCAAGTTGTGGTAAAAACTTTTTTTCTCTCATTTCACAGCCTGCCCCAATAACCCACGTTGCTACTGTTTATACAACCGTGTTACAGGAGAATATGGCAAAGCCTCTGCCTGCGGACAAGGTATGGAATCTCTTGATAAATTTTAAAATGCCTATCCCCCAACCTTTCAAGTCAGTGACCTTTTAAAAAAATGAACGTAACAAGGACACAATAAAGACGCCGAAACACCGATGTAACACAAAGACAGGCTACGCTAGGGTATATTCCTATCAGAGATCTTTCTTTAAACCTTGTATCCTTGCCTTGCCTGTGCGTTTTTTATAATTTGTTAGCTCGCCACTTAGTTCTCCAGAAGAGTTTGGAAGAGTACCCCTTTTGGTAGAATCTAGTTTCCCCAGATCGGAAAAAGATTGCTCATATGTGCCGCCGTTTTGCCTACAATAACCCACAGTTCAAATCGTCCATTGTAGCGCCTATGGTTGTGAAACCCCCTTGCAAAGTTTATTGGTGTAATGAAATGGAATTAAATGTGTATTCGGTAGGTTTATTGTCATAGCT
>WURT03174650.1:0-10396 GCA_009936505.3 Holothuria glaberrima | reverse complement strand
CAATTTTATACGTACTTCCAGACTACATCATCTTTACGATGTGTTCACAGTTTGACCCTGCTGACCTCCAATGAACTTTGAACCCCTCTAAAACTTGAATAACTAAACCAGGTTTTGATGAATAGCACTTACATGTGTAATCCCAAATAAGGCCAAGATGTCCCGTTTTTTAGTTATTAGTTGAATGTGATCTTAGTGTACTGAAAAGTTTGTTTTGTGTCAACATTTGACCTTGGGAATTCTAGGGAATTTTTTGCTTTTTGGCCTCTGGGAATTTCAGCTGACCTTTGACATCTAAAAACCTCATAGGGGTTTTCTGATGGATTAAATAGTCACCATGTGAAGTATCCAAGCTTTTTACCTGGAGATATCTTGTTAACAAGGTTTGCAGAGTTTGACACCTAGTGACTGCAGATGACCTTTGACCTCCCCAAAACAATAGGGTGCTTCCTCTCATCATAAGGCAAACGACTGCATGGCCAAGTGGTTAGAGCATCTGACTTGCAGCCAGAAGTTCTAGGGTTCGAATCCTGGCCGGGTCATACTGAAGACTCTAAAAATGAAACCTACTGCCATTGTGTTTGGTGCTCAGCATAAGCAATGGAGTAGGGAAAACAAGCCATTGAGCCACAACTGGAAAAAAGGCCGTGGCCGGCTCGACTTAAACCCATTGGTTAGAAACTGGGCCGTAAAACCTCCCCTAACTAGCTAACTCATCATAAGGCATCGGCATACTATGTATAAAATCTATCCAAGCGTCCTACCTTGAGATATCTTGTTAATAAGGTTTACAGTTAGATCCCATTGACCCCATATGACCTTTACCAACAAAAACAATAGTATTAAATCTATCCAAACTTTCTCATTCAAGATATCATGTCAACAAGGTTTTCAGAGTTTGAACCCCGTGACCCAAAATGACCTTTGACCTCCAACAATAGACTTCTACCTCTGACCTTAATGCATCCACATGCCAAGTCTATGCCAAATATATTCAAGCTTTCTACCTTGAGATATCATGTTTAACAAGGTTTTCAAACATTGACCGTCAGGGACCCCAGATGACCTTTGACCTCTACCAAAACAATAGGGTTCTTTTTCTAACCATAATGCATCTGCATACCAAGTATGAAATCTATCTAAGCTTCCTACCTTGAGATATGGTGTAAGCAAGGTTTCCAGAGTTTGACCCCGGTGACCCCAGATGACATTTGAACCCCACCAAAAACAGTAGGTATCATCTACTCAATATGGGCAATCTACATGTCAAGCAGGGTCCGAAACATTTTTTCAATTTCGGGTGCTATTTTTTTTTAAAAAATCGCCCGTTCAATTCCTTTTTGAGTGCTACTTTGGAATTTTCGAGTGCTATTTCCTATTCATTGCTAAATGGCTCTAAATGCATTTCTTAAGACAGCAATTTGCATACCGTACTTGTTGTTACATGTTCAGATAACATGAAATAAATTGTATGTGAGTTGCTTACTTCTTTTTGTTGCAATTGAATGATATATTTCCAAGATCTCTTCATGATTTCCTATGGAAAGTGAAATCCTTTTCGACTGCTTGCACTTCCACGAACATCTTGGTACCACACAACTGGGAACCAACAGGGCCCCAACTCAAGGAATTAAGGGAGCAAATAAAAATCTAGGGGGCTAATAATATGACAATGAAAAAACTGTTATAGGCTTTAAGAAGTGACAGTACAAGTACACAATTAGATGTTGAGCTGAAACCCAGTGTAAAGGGTGTTTATCAGTACCTTTGTTCTGACAGGGCAGGGACCACAGAGAGGGGGACTATGGGGGCTTTAGCCCCTCACTTTTTCTACTGAATGCATTTTGTGCCGCCACAAACTGGGAATAGGGGCTTTTATTTTCTTTAACATATTAGGCCACTTAGATGATTATCCCCCACTTCAAAATTGGTTCAGTGGTCCCTGCAGGGGTGCAGAGGAGGGTGGGGCACAATGTTGTTGTTTGGTGGTAATTGATGACCTTCCCGCCCCCACATAGAAATGGAAAGAAGATTTACAGTGGTGCTACGTTCATGTGAACTTGGGTTTAATTTCCATGGACATGAACTCATAAGACTATCAGCTTCTCGTAACAGTATATGTATGACAAAAGACTTAAAAAATATTTAACTTGTTTTGACAAGCAAAGATCCTATCCTGACCATAAATAAGTCTGAACATTCATACCAACATCTTAGACAACATTTCTCAACACATTGGAACAAAAATAATTAGGAAGATTTAGACCCTGTAGTTCTACCAGTAAGGAGACAACTTCTGGATAAACTTATTTCCAAAGAGGTACAAGTCAAATTGAAGTTGATATATATGTGAAACACGCATGAGTGCGCGATACGGCGGCTGCCAAGGGAAGAACAGTGTATTAAACACCTGGACCGAGTGCGTAGACCATACTGCTATCATGTTAGAAAATAATGATAGCTAGCTGTGCAGTACCTCGGAGTTCGTTCACTTAAAATTCCGATGTGAAGGAAAAGAATTAGAAATTTATAGCGGCGGCGAAGCTTGCTGATGTAGATACGGTTGGTCGCGTATGATTTCCGGCAAAGATGAGTTTGACACGAAAGAAGAAAAAACAACTGGGAACAGAAAAAACTGACCCATAAATTGTGCAAAATAATTTATTTTAAAAATCATTTGGGCAATTCTATCTCATACTTTTTGGTGTGGGAAATTTACGGGGGCGATTTTGCGCAGAATCCCACTGAAATTTCGCACTCCTCAATTTAATTTCGGGTGCTCTTTTGGACCTTTCGGGGGAAATCGCACTCCGCCCCGTGTGTTTTTCGGACGCTGGGTGGGGAACGGGTATGCCCCCAATATTTGAGAAATCGCCCATTGACTGATTTTTTACCCAGTAAATTATTTAAAAATGGGGCCATGTCCCCCTCCCCGGGCCCCACCAATATTGAAAACAAATGGCCGCCCATGGACCTAATAACATCATATCCATTAACCCTAGGCATTGCCGATACCGACTTAAGCTGCTATTTTCATCATGCTATTGCATTAGGAGATGCATTTGACTCTTATAATCACAAATTTGTGAGAATATTGCAGGGATGGTTTCATCTGTGATGGATTTCCATGAATAGGTTCTCGTTTTTGCCTCACAATGGTTGGTTGATCAACGGTAGGACTTAAGAGCTAGGCACGTGACCATTTTTTGAATGCATCTGAACGCAGTGCGCATGCGTGTGCCAGTGCTTAGACGGCCACTATTTACCTATTTAGATGCGCGTGATTTCGCTTGAGTTATAAGACATAAAAGCGTCCGTCGCATGTTGCTAACGTGGTGGAGGTAACTATCGTCATTAGCTGGTTTTCCTTCTACAGGGTAGTCAAAATTTTTCTGAGCAACATGCTAAACAGGCTCAAGTAGGCGGGCGTACCTGGAAGCACTACCAAGTACCATGTGCACGCGTAGCGTGAACGTCGAGCGCGAAGTGCGAAGCCTACACGGGTGGCGGCGGTGGGGTCCATAAGGAATGCCTCGGTGGGATCCCAGGGGGCGAAGCCCCCGGAGGCTCCTTGGATTTAATGTTTCATAAGGCCCTAGAAGCTTGTTTCTAAGAATATTTTAAATATTATTGCTGGTGTTGTCGACATACCCTTCCGGCTAAAATTAAATGCTGTTCTGGCTAAAATTTCAGTTTGGTTACTCCTCTCCCTGGATTTAAAATGTCCCTGGTTAGTCGATGTTCTATGAACAACTCTCCACAGTGAAACATTAAAAGACCAAATAGTCCCTGACCTGATGGGTAGGTCAGGATACATCCACAAGTTAACAAAAGGTACTACTGAATGTAAATTAACCCACTTCCAAGCATTATTCTCAGGCATTGTACCCACCTGTTAAGGGGCTTTTCAGAATTTTGGTACAGAAATTTACCAACTCTGTGCATTCTATTGGATCCCCTCCCTTTCTATTGAACATAATTTCACATTCAATGCTAAGTCCAGGTACTGGTACCCAACCCCTGTGGTGTAAAATTCAGTACAAGGCATTTGTGTATTCTGAGAGGTTTGGGCAGGGTCATAGAGAGAAAAAATATTCTGTACATTTTTATGATATACCACCCCCTTCAATGAATCAGAAACTTACAGTCCATACTAAACCTACATTGTGCTCAAACCCTATAGTGGGAATGCCTGTTTAAAGGCATTGGTATTCTGAAAATAATGTTGAATTTGCCCTTTAGTTTCCCCTCACTATGTACACATCTATGATTGAGGCTGATCAGGTCATTAGAGTTGGAACAGGTTGCAACAGCTCCTTTGGGTTTGGATGAACATGGAATCATGAGCTTGTGTTACTCTCTCGTAACACTAATTTATTAGGAAAAATGCCCCTCAATATTTATTTTAATTGTATCAACTTCTGACAAGCAAACTCTGCTTAACAATACATAAGGGAACAAATAAAACACTAAGTAACACATGAAAAACACAAACATCAGAAACGGTGGGCACTATTCTCCTGTGCACCAGTATGGATTCATGAAAATCACGCTAGGTAAAGTTCGTAGTGTAGGCCTACATATAACACGTTCGACAATGGCAAAAGTGTAATGCTACTCTGTGGAAAAATGCACGCAAGGAAAGCCTCTCGAAGTAAATCGTGCGAATATGTGACTGACTGTTATTTGAGAGTCTTTTACACATGTGATATGAATATATTGGACATTCTTGACCACTTAGGATTTTTTTCTTTTCGATAGTTCCAACGAAGGGTCTCACTCTTGGAATGAGTGATGCTGTGTACTAAATGAATGCAGAGAGCAGTACAATAGTTCGAATGTGCGTTCTGTTCTAACCGTTAATTTTGGGACTTAAATAGCCTATCCTCATTTGGGGTGTCGAAAAGTCTGTGTACATGATCACATGCTATAAACTATGACTGAAGGAGTAACGATGGTTTAAATAATCTTTGCAAACGATTTCAAATTGATACGAACAGTTAAAATTTTAATTGAAAGTTCGTCTCTTAACGAGCACGGCATTCTTTCCGTGGGAGAATCAAGGATTGCCTGCGTGGCCTATCTTTATTGTGATGACAATGTGAGTATGCACAACGAACGATGAACCGATTTAACGTTAGAATGTCCCTTTCGCGGGGTAGTAAATTAAAGATCTCTAGATCCAAATCAAGAACTGCGACATCAGCACTACGTACAAACACGCATATGTATATAGTCTAGCATGAAGAAGGCAGCTGCCTGCTCCATGGTGTACTATGTAGGCCAACTCTTGAAGTATGTAGGTTGCATATCTGTGCTATTCTTGCAGCCCACATTTCGGCGTTGACGGTGCGGAAAGTCCTGCTACACTTTCACTATCTCCGATAATTGCGCATTCTATACAATTTTTTTTTTTACGGGATTGTAAGAGATGTTATCCCTTTTTGGGGTTGGCAATTTTAGAACCGAAGATATGGTAAAGTATGTGATCAATTCATGTACAGATTGTATTTGAAAAAAGAAGAAAAGTGAAAGGTGGAACAAACTATTTTTGACATCCAGTGAAGAGTAGGCGGCGGTAAATGACGCTGTACGCAGTAATTTACCGCCGGTGACCGGCTGCTTTTGACAACCCTGCTTCTAACATATTCTCCAGCTAAAACATTCATGGTACGTAGACCTATAAAGTAATTATGAATAATCAGCAGGGATAACACTTTCATAATAAGACCAGCTGGTAGTTGTACATGTCGCACAAGGTGAAAACACTGTGTTGAAGAAATAGAGGTAAAGAATGGTGGTTGAAAGAGGCTGCTCACTTCTGTAGCCGATGGAGAAAATAGTCTTCTCCACATAATAATATACTATGAACTTCTGCAAATAATAATATACTATAGTAAAAATGTGGAAAAATATGTGCATCATGAAGAGATAACGGAAATTCTCGCAATCTTGCAATGGGACATACAATTTTTGAAACTTTCTTTTTGATTCCAATGATATGTTCCTTCAAGATAACTGTTTATCTATTCGGATGACACAACGAATATAGTCGCTTGCCCCCATAAATTAAATACCTTTATATATATATTTGTCAGTTTGAGAATTTTCTTTTTTGTGGTGGTCCAGGGGCATCGATGGGGGGGGGGACGGGGACGTGTCCCCTCCACTTTTTGAGAGGAGGGACACTAACACATTTGATCCCCCCACACACTTTTTGTCACCTGAAACTAAAAAGTGAGGTAACTAAAACACTACATGTAGGCGAGTAGTGGTAAAGACATAGATATGCTCAGAAGGTATTCCACGAGGCTCTTTATCAGGTCCGTAGGCAGTAAGTTCTGTCACAATTCTTTCTATAACTTCATAAAATTTTCGCGCGCTACGTGCGCTTTCATCTTCAGTTCTATCTAGCACTCCGCACTTCAACGTTAAAGGTTCCACAAATACTGAAGTCGTGGTTCTAGAGGAACACGAAAATGCAACGTTGCGAAGTTCTAACCTCTTTTCCCTATCTTTTGGAAGATTCTTGCAGGGGGGGGGGGCATTGGGCCATGGCCCCCCTCACTGATGCCAATTTTTTGTTTCTTTTTAGATCCTAAAAATATGTATTTTTTAACACAAATTTTACTTCAAAAGGTAGCATATGTGGCACCAGATTGATGTAAGGACACCTAATTCTTCAAAAATTTTCAAAGGGGAGGGGGACACCCAGGCCGGCGATCACACACCATGTTGCATGCCCCCCCCCTCACTTGAGAGAAATCCTGCGTACGCCACTGAACCTCACCATTGTGGCAAACATATGTTGTAAGAAAAAAAAATCAGTTTCGTCTGGGAATCTTAATGGGTATACAAATGAAGAATGTACTCCCCTACGGAGACCGTGCAGTCGCCCCACTGAATTTCTTGGTTTGCTCTTAAGTAGGGCAGATTCTCTATTAAAAACTTTTTCAACTTTTCATAATGAAAACAAAATTATTAAATCTTTTTCAATATAACCCCAATTTTTTCGACGGGCTTCGCGCGCCTTATATTTTGTGGTCAACATCACTACTTCGACAACCCATTGCATCTCTCAGGGCTTAGGGTTGCTGGCTCCCATGTCGGCAAATCTAAGCACCACCCCTGGCTGAGCCTGCATGCAGTTTTTCCTTTGGATAATGAAGTATACCCCCAATTTTCATAGTAACTCCATATGTTGAAACATTTGGCACCATTTTGCTTCTGGGTAACCTCCTCTTATAGACTCCTCACCGGAACAGGAGAGAAGTTTTAGGTCAGATACCCTCCCCCACTTCCAAAATCAAATCGACGCCCCTGTGGTGGTCAGAGGTCATTTCAGGTCACCAGAGATCAAAAACTGAAAATCCTACAAACACAGTTTCTACGGATGGGAAACACCAATTTCATGCTTATGCAGCTAGATCATCTCAGGTTACTTGAGGTTCACATGATATGCCAGAGGTAAACTAAAAAGTTAGTCAACGATGATACACCAAAGTGTATGGACCTACAAATATTTATTAACTGATAAAGCCGTGTATGTATAAATGCAGTGACTTTTCTTTGTATGGCTTTGCAGTACACCAAAATGCTGCCACAAAAAGTGACCCCAAGCGTGGCTAGTGATGCCAGCTTCATAGCTTTTTAAAATTTCAGAAACAACTGGAGGTGCAGGGAGATAGGGACAAGTGATTTATTATTTGGATTACACCTGCCTCCCATAAGGAACCAACACTAGAAACACTTCATTTAATGGACAATTGGTTCAAATTATTTTGTGTGAATGAAAAAGTCGTGTGCTACAAAGTAGCTCTCTTTTTTATCTTTGGTGCTTTTCCAAGCAGTCCTTTTCATCAGTGTAGATCACGTCTTCCTGTATTCAAGTATTCTACTACCTTTATACGTAGGAAATGGTCATTAATCATTCTAAAAATAGAGGTCTGTAAATTGGTTAATGGATAGATGCATGTATATAAGAATCAAAGGTGTATGGTACTGCTGCTAAAATGAATCATGCCTAAAATAGTACAGTGAATAGAAACCGGGAAACAAGATGCTATAACTGGTTTTCTTCCATTTTCTTGTAAATGTATAAAATGCATGGCTGCGTACAACTGAATTATTTAATTGCTTAACAAAAATGATGTTAAAAATAAACTGAAGGCACATAATTGATGCATTACATTTACACCAGCATATAGATTTGATGTCTTACTTATCAATACACTTTAGTTTGGTCTTTCATCCTCTGAGATCTTGCAAAGTTGCCAACAATAGGAAAAATTACAAAATAAGCAATCAAACATTGATATATGCTACACAAAGAATATTTAATTTTCTGTGAATACAAGATTGAAACAAATAAAATTATAAAACATCAAACTGGAGTTGAAATTACAGTACAGATTTTTTTCGTATTCATCACATCAACTGACATCAATATAAGTTTTAGAGAAGTGTTCAGGAGTTGGCTTTCCACACCTTTATCGTACACATACAAAATACACCATTTTCAGCACTGGGAGTAAATACCTGCTCAAGTTGAAATCTTGGAAATGGTAGTCTTTCCCTTTCTTACATTACAGAAGAAACATCTCTGAGAACAATTCCTTATCAAGATTATTAATAAAAATTTTGACCTCTGGTGGATGTTCTTAAGAAACTATCAATTAGCCACTTCAGGAACAAATTAATCAGAGCAGATCTGCTGCATTCATTGAGATGGTAATAACTTCCCAGTTTATTACAATACATGAAGTACATTCACTGTGACCACAAAATTTGTTTTCAAATAGTCCTTTACTAACCTCACCTGTGTTATGTTTTAAATGAGTTAGTCAGGATATGAACATATTGCACTATAAACAACTATAATCCATTATAATGGAGAGTACTATTTTTCATAAGACAGTTAAAGTGCTTCGACTAAACTCATGTAAACTGCATGAGATGGACTGCACTATACTTACATGACAGAGGAAGCATACAAAGTTATATGCATTTCTTTAACAAAACATCATTTCTAATGGATACACACCCACACTATCAAAGCTCTCAAGCTTCTAGGTGCCACACTTTATATCAGGTGCTCATCATTAAACACCCTCAATGCAGTATTTGTATATTATTAACCAAGGAAGGACACCCACAATGTAGTAATAAGTATGTAACCGAGTATTTTTAACCAACAAAGGATATTTTAAGTCCCACATTTGGAAACATTGGTACTGTCTCAACTGAGCTATGGAAATATACCCTCCAGCTGTGCAGCATAAACTCTGCCAATACAGCACACACCATACAGATAACAAAATCGTTTAAAGATAACAATTATCATTTCTATATAATGCACCCATCAAACAGAACCTTTGACCCCTCACCTCAAGCAAAATCTTCATTCCACACCAATGTAACATCAAATCTTTGGCACACAAAATACCCTGATATGTGAATCTTTGATGAATAAAAACACTGCTGCAGTGAATCTGCGTCCAACAATTGCAGCTAAAGAGCGAACCAACGTCAAATAAATGACGAAAATAATCAGCAGACAACCACAACATGTGCATCTTCGACTAACAAAATTTCATGAAAAGTGAAAACTGAGTGAATCTTTGCCTTAACTTTTCTCCAATACTGTGAAATCCAGGGTGAATCTTTGCCTTAAAATTTGCATGAAGTGAATACTTGTGAATGCTTGAGATGGGGGTCAGAGGTTTTACTTGACAGGTGCATAAAGTGCTGTAGAGAGCAGTCACACCATAACTATATTAGTGACAGGCATTGTGTCCATTACATGCTAATTTTGCGCAGCCAGACAAACTAAGTATAGTAGGCTACAATGACAGACAATAAACCCTCAAGGACTATTCTACACAATCCCGATAGTCTTCATATCCGTTTTTAACATCACTAATCCCTTCTTCCAAGGAAAAAATGAGGCCAACTATGATATGGGCAACTCCTGAAGCTAAATAAGCAGCCTTTGTACCTAGCCCAGAGGCTCCTGCAAACAAACTAGGCAAGCTATACAGTAACTTAATAACTACTTTAATTGGTAGTGGTGTAGGCAGTAGTGTTGAGGGTATTTCAAATTGGAGACTGGCTCTGGAAAATTTCTGATTCAGAAAGTCCCTCTGCTTCGGGTCCAGGCTAAGTTCAGTTCAATCAGAGGTACAGAGCAGGGATGCTCTTCACCTAGCAGTTTCTGGGAAATAGGGTAAAGACTCATCCTATGAATGATAACATTAAAATTGCAGTCCCGAAAACAAAATTGGAATCAATTAGCACAGGCCTGTCTTGTTAGCCTCTAAGCTTTATTTAGGGAATAAAGTCAATGGTGCCCATGTCTCTATATCAGATTCGAACAGGCTATGACGTCACGCATATA
>WURT03174649.1:0-27900 GCA_009936505.3 Holothuria glaberrima | reverse complement strand
GAAGAAATTTTTCACAAAAATGCCTGTCCATTATCGGCACGCTCATGGGCCATGCAGTGTGTTGTGTGATTGCTGGCCTGGGGGAGGGGTCTAAGGGGAGGGGTGTCCCCCTCCCCTTTAGAAATTTTTGAAAAATTGGGTGTCCTTACATGCAGTCTGATGCCAAATATGCTACCTTCTGGAGTTAAACTTGTATTACAAAAATTGACGTATTTTTAGGAACTAAAAAAAAATTGGCATCAACTTTGGAAATTTTTGAAAAATTTGGTGTCCTTGCATGCAATCTGGTGCCACAAATGCTTATTTTCTTCACTGAGTGAAGTTGTTTAGTACTTTCCACTATCATGTCAGCATAAAATTGGGCAATGTTTACATGTTTGAAATCAAACTTTCCAGAAAAAGGGACCATACTAGGGGGGCCAAATGAGCTGAGTGGGGGCTATGCATGGGACTGGGGCCATGCCCCCCAGTAAGTATGTTAAAAAGGCCCTGGACATGACACCAGTCATGCTCTTCTTGAAACCGTTAATTCTATTCGTTCCTTTCGAGATAGAAATGAAAATTTTCTTAGCCTCTATCTGGACCTCAAAACGGCATGATTCGATACCGTTGATCATAGAACTCATCTCTGCAAACTTCATAATCACAGTATTCATGGTAAAGCCTTCGATGTTATGTGCAGTTATCTTTCTCATAGGAAGCAAAGTGTTTTTATTAGTGGTATGTTGTCTGACTGGGTCTCATGTTGACACTGGAGTTCCCCAGGACTCTGTTCTCGACCGGTTACTATTAGTTTTATTTATGTTAATGTCATTAAGAATGTTGAATGAAGAACTATTTGCTGATGATACTAATCTGTTCATGACAAAGATTTCAACAATCTTATCCCAAAAGCTATAAATGCCCTTGGCAATCTCAAAACATGGTGTGTAAACGACGGTTCCGACATAGAAGACCAACTTCGAAACTGTTTATTCTTAACTTATAAACGAACCGTTTTATGTAGAATGCAGAATTTATTCTATTAACATGAAACTCCCCGAGTTTAGTTTTATGAAATTACAAATCAAAGTTTATGACATAAAAATATTTCTAACTCCTTGAGTGGTTTTCACATGGCATAGTGTTTTTAAAAGAGCTATTGGATCCGATGGAGAAAATGTATTTCATGTATTCTTAAGCAAATATCCAGCAATGGGGAAACATGCTGTTTTTACGAATCAATCAGTTCCTTTAGAACAGTGGTTTTCAAAGTGGGCCATACCGCCCCCGGGGCGTTGGAAAGTCGTAGGTGGGCGCTACAGAGTACACGGGGAACTGTGGGCGTTGGCACTGATTTGGGGGTCCCTGACGATTACGACACATCACTGCAGAGATTTAGGGCACAGTAAGGCATCCAGAGGTCTGCTCCCGTCCGCTTGTTTCTTCCTCCACCCACCCTCCAGACCCCTCCCCCTCTCCCTCCCCACAATAAATTTTGTGACCAAGAATTATCCAGAAATGGCATTAGAAATTTACAAAATCCACTCCTAGATCCAAACTCTTCCACATTTGGACTATGAAGTTAACAGAGAAAAAATATTGTTGAGTGTCTATGAATGGTGTAGGACGAGGGGAAGGGGTAGGGCAATTGGGACAGTTTTAAGATGGTTGAAGGGAACGGTAGTCTAAAAAAGTTTGAGAAACACTGGTTTAGAACATTTGACTATCTAAATGACAGGTATCTTGACACGCAATCATCAGTGGACGATCACTTACCTGCACCGTGACAAATGGATTAATGGAGGTCCGTCTTGATGATCATTTTATGTAAAAGAGTGTGTGGTTCCTGCAAAACTTTTATTTATTCTGCAAATAAAAATGTTCTTAATTAGTATACTTTAAAGTGCTCCTTTTAGCAGAACAGAAGGGTGCACATTTCACACAACTGCACATCAGCGCGGCAGCCAGCGTTTTCTTGGTTGGGGTGGGGGTGAGTGTAACATAATGAACGTATTTCAGGCTAGAATCCAAGGAAAGCAGAGGGGCATGTGTTCCCATTTTCGCCCTGGCCAAAATGGTGAAATGTAAGCGAATCTTTTTTTTTTTTTTTTGAAAGGATGGGAATTCCATCTTCAGTCGCATAACTCGTCCCCTTCTTGGCGTACTAAGGAATAGGCAAAACCTTAAATATTTGCATAGTGACGAATGTAATCGTTTGGTCATTTTGGCGTGGTGACGAGTGAAATTTTAGTCCGAACCTGTCTTTCTCAACATTAAAAATTGGAATGACAATGTAATATATTTTATTCTCTACAATTGAAAACTAAGAAACAATTTACCTAGCAAAGGATCTCCAGTTGAGAGAACATTCGTCATTATATTCTTCACTCATAGGCGTAGGAAGCTGTTTGAGACTGGGGGCTGAACCTTGTTTCGGAACGCTGTCCTGAGGGAGGGAGTGCACCCTCCCCCTTTGGAAAATATTTGGATATTTGAGGGTCCTTAAATGCAATTTGGTGTATCATTTTGGACAAATTGTAAGGTAAATTACTGCAAATTTTTGACATTTCTTACAGAAGAGAAAAATAAGGGGTTTTCGTCCTTGGAAAGTGGGGGCTTAAGCATACTTCCACCCCAAACATTTCACTGGGGTTTAGAGCCGCCCCGCCCTGAAAAATGTTAACATATATGGGAAAAGATCGTGTGGTCTTGGTGGCACTTTTAGCTTCCATAGGACTAAGTCCTGCCTTAGACACCACACCACTTTGGCTGTCGGACTTTCAATTTCATCAGTTCATATCAGTCTATGTCCTTGCATTATCATCCTATACCAGCACATATTTATGTAGATGCATAGTAATGAGTTAAATTTACCAATCACTGTATACACACTTCTCGTACACACAAAGGAGTGGTCGGTGAGCTACTCCAACAACGTGTCTGTATTTCACCTGGTAGATTATTTATCTCCGTCGGTTTAATGCCTTTACCAGTTTGTTGTTCGTTGATAGCTCTGGGGTCAGCTGTGTAATTTACGGACAACTTGACCTTTGTAAATAAGTTCACCGAGATGGGAGTACATTAAACACTGAAAGCAGTGATGTATTCATGCAGGGTGTTTCACAACGGGTGTGGGGTGGGGAGGGCGGGGAGGGGGATGAATGGTCTGCCAAGGTCAGAGGTATGTAAATCAGCAAAAGCACGGAACTGTTTAAAAGGGTATAGCTAGACTCATCTTTAACACATCGATTTTAGTATAAGAGTAAATATCTTGAAAATTTATCGGTCGAGTATTTATTTATTTTTTACATATTATTTTTTGTAGGAGCTAATGAGGGTGTATCTGTTACGCTCTCATATACCTTCCTTTAAAATGATTATTAATTGTAAGTAATTTATCCAACTCTCTGGTTTGTCCTTGTTTGACTGGCCTATATGCTCTTAAATAACTTGGGTCACGAGGGAACTGAACCAACATTTTGGGTCAAAATTTAACCCAATTCGGGTCAAATGAAATCTCATTCGGGTCATCATTTGACCCAAACAATGTAGTCAGTTCCCTCCTGACCCTCATTTGGGTCAAATTGACCCAACTATTTTTACAGTGTAGGTGTTCTACAACATGGAATGTGACAGTCTCTTCATCATAGTTATACATAAACAATTTTGAAGTGTACCTAAACAGATAAAGTAAAAAAAAATTAAAGATGTATATTACAAAGATTGAAAAATGAATGGTTCAACTCCCATCTTCACAGGATATTCCCGGCTGAGCTGAGATATAAAATGTTGAAGCTTATTCACTCAATTTAAAATGTTAGATTGCGCAATAATTTATGATGTCATTCCTGTATTCTTCAAATTTCCGTCTTTGATTTTATTTTATTTATTTATTTTTTCTTTTAGAAAACAACTGCACCTTGTGCCAAAATGTGATCGCTTTCTTATTGTTATATGGGGTGACTCCTCTACACAAGCCCTTTTCATACAACATGCTATGCAAGAATACAGTAAACCTTTCAAGGTGATATGAACATGATAATTGCAAAAGGAAACAAAAGTAGGTAATGTGCGTACAATTGTGAGTTAAATACAACAGGTTGCATATCTATAAAACTCTGATCCGACCAATCTTGGAATACGGTACTATTTCCATGGGGTTTCTCATTGGCTCACTGGTTTTACTTGCTTGACCGCCTGCAACTCAGCCATTTATAATCTCGAACGAACAATTCCAAGACACTGCTCTCGGGTTGGCGTTACGAATCCCAAGCTATATTTCTCATATATTTGTCCTTCAAGCAGCTGATATCGATCCCTTCCTAGACAGAATTAAAACACAAAATACAAAAATTGTCAAAAAAACTACTCCCTAATGACACTAAGAAAATCCAAAACACGATTCTTTCCTATCTAGTCACAAACACGTCGTCATAAAGCTAAACCGCCTATGTAGATTTTCTTAACGTTATTCATTTGGTTGCCCGCCCGGCGGACGTGTATTGCTCATGCACACTCTAAAAACAAGAGTGAAATTCACTCCAAAAAAGTGTAATGAGGGACCACTCCTAAGTGAGAGTGAATTTCACCCGGAGTAGAGTGAAAGTTCACTCCAAAAAAGAGCGATGCTTCATACACATTGAATAAAATATCGCTATAGAGCCGACTATCACATGTAGGAGTACGAGGCCCAAAGTTGAGCTGACCGGCTACAGCGCCCTGTAGCCCATTCGGACAGATAATTCATTCTTTTCTGTCAAATTGCTGTTCGGGCATACATGCATTGAAATTTCAGGCAAAGGTGCTGCAGCTGCAGGTGCTGCCCCAACACCCGAATGTCCCGAACGCCCGAACACCCCCACATTCTTTAATCCAATCGCCTATGCTAACACCGACCGGAGTTGTTCACGACACAACGCACATGTAGGCTACTAGTAAAGAAAGACCACCGACAGTGCTGCGCGTATACTTTGGGCGATGATTGCGGCCTGGTGAATGGAATATTTTAACTACATGCAACCTAAATTGAGTCCTTTTTTAAAGCTTGTTTATAACTGACGATGAGGTCACACCTTTAAACTCTGGGTACAGGCTGCTAGAGAGCCCCCCCCCCCCAATAATGCATGTATTTTAGTTATAGAGCTCATTCACAAAGTGCTTCTTAGTTGACTTAACCTTTAAACCATATAACTTCTGAGGAAGCTTTCCTCCAATAAGGCTGTCCTGTAAAGAAACGCCCCCCCAAAAAAAAGAATCCCTGACCCGCCACTTCAGTACTTTATGTATGGACTCCCCGCCTCGTTTCCCCCTCCCCCCAAAAAAAGAATCCCTGATCCGCCCGCTTCAGCACTTTATGTATGGACTCCCCGCCTCGTCTTCGATCCAGTCTTATTCTGAAACCTTAGATGCGTCTCTGGTGGCTACACCACAGGCGTGGAATATGGGGATCCGAGTGAGTCTCTGTCAAGATTATGGGGGCTAATGCATGCTTCCGCACCCCACTTGTTGAGGATACCACACTACTTGTCTCCTCTGGGAAAATATCTAAATTTTTAAACTCAGTATTAGCCTAGGGTACCTAGGCCTAGTTCTCACGTACACTTTGTTCCCTGAACTAGTGTGGGAAGCCACAAAGCGACCCCATATACTAGGTAAGCAGACTGCGGACTAGTACAGTAGTCTATATGCTGAAATTTATAGGCTATTCCTGTATTTTCAGAAAATGAAAAAATGAAATCCGTTCACTGTGTAACTTGATGACTATAGCTTCGCTTTTGTAACTGTGATTCGAACATCCGACAACACAACAAAACTAAACCATATTTATATATGCTGGATGAATAATTACTATTATATAGGCTTATTGCAGTGTAGTATACGGCCTATAAGTAGTAGGCCTATATACTACACTAAGTGCTGTAATTGTTGCATGCACGTCGCGTTTTCTGCTGTCGTCTGTTTTTCCAATATTTTCCTCCAAAGGAGCGCACTTCATGGCTTTGTGATGTCATGTGAATAAAGTCTATAGGAGTTTGGTATCTGTTCTTGTAACATTTTTGCCAAAATAGTCGATATGTACAATACTATACACTCCATACAGAGCGTCCTTCTCCTATGTAGCTGGTAGGTCTACAAAGGTCCTGATGTAGAGGTTCTTCACTTGACGTCATTGCGTTTCAATTTGGCATACTGGCCGTACCAATGATGTGCATGCTAACGCGCACAAGTGCGCGTCAGCATGCACATCATTGGGCCGTACACACTGAAAAAGTGCAGAAGTTGTATTGTCGATACGCGCACACGACACGGCCTTAGTTACAATTGTTGTACAATGGACGCATGGCCGTCAAAATAGAGAGACGCGCAGACCAGTGACGTCGGGGAAGAACCTCGTAATAATACAAGGCAGGTGGTATTAGGAGCTGTTACGTAACAGCTCCACTTTTATTAGCTTATAGAGTGCAACCCTGGTAATATAAATCCGACCCCTTGTAAGCTTGTTTGCTACTGTATTATTCAAGAGAAAATCCCCTCCACAGGCGATCGATTATGCGTGCCAGCAGGGATTTGTCAAAATACAACTCCCTGGTGTACGTCAATGTTATTATCAGTGTCTCCGCGATCTTCTTAATTTTTCAAAGAAAATCTATCAGCAAAATTCTTACCTTTTTTAACTTTATTAATTTCTTCAAACTTTGCTCAGGATTTGGTCAAATATTTGAGATGATCTATGCAAAAGGAGACCTTTTTCACATTCTTCCAAAATTAGAAGAAACGAGCAAATTAATTCAACTGTAGAAGCTTTTTCTCTTTGTCACTATGTCGCCGACCCTGCACCCCCAATTTACCACATTATGGTAGCATACGGTACCCCCAATAAATCCTCCATTGACTCACACACTAATTTTGAAAAAGTAAAGTGGCTATTAAAACCTTGTAGAAGTTTTCTCCAGGTACAAGTTACCTTTTAAAGGAAAGCTGTCCAGATGGTAGTTAATGGCAATTTTAATTAACTATGAGAAGATTTATTCCTAGCGGAGCTCAAAGCTTTGACACCTTTACCCAGGCCTTTTTATTCAGTCAAAGCCTAAAATACGACCGCCAGCTTCTAAGCCCGTACCGTAATTTCCTCACTGCGTGCTACCTTATGCGCTCGGTTGAGATCCCTCTATTAAATATGTTCTATAAACAGATAAAGCAAGCTGCAGTCGGCCCTGCTCTGACGTAAAGAATAACTTTATATGGATACCTTAAAGGTCAACAAATCTCATCCCAATAGTAAAATTCCCCGTCTAAGTTTATTTTCAGGACTAGGTAATGTGGGCGTATTGTGTTTACAAATATACTGGCACTATACGCTTCTAAATTATTGTATCCAAGGTAACCTCCAATTGTGTGGGTGTGTTTTCATCTGTGAATGAAGTCAACAGGCTATTTTAGCCTAAATGTCTGTGAAATATTTGTTCTTTTCATTCCAGGTTGAATTATTGTGGGAACTATTGAAGTATAGGAAGTTTCGAAATTTAGAATGTTCGTAGATAATAAGGGTGGCTGTGTTCATAACTTTAAAGTGTAAAATCGGCATGGGCACAATATGTAGCCTTTATGCTAAAGATGCAACGGCTTAAAACCTAAAGGGGGGAATATTTGGGAAATTAGTGAGATGTAGGCTATATTTTTGGCATCTGGAAATCAAGATAAGAACACAAAGAACCATAAGTTTTCATGAAATCGTATATCATTATGTATTATATATCGTTATGAACCCGCTTTGCAACAGCCAGTAATTAAGTGCATTGTTGGAAATGGTCAAGACGGAAGGTCTGCATGGCCCTCCGTATTACCTTCTTCATGAAAAATGAGAGTTAACTTTATTAGATGTGATTTCCTGGCATTTAAGAAGCAAGAAAGTACGGAATATCATACAGTGTCAGATGACCACTCTACATTTACGGAGTAAGCGAGCAGGTTACCATGCCCATGTACCCTTGAAAATGGTCACTTGCAGGAAAACAAAAAGGAAGCTACTCATCAGATATAAGTCTAGTACTCAAAGCCATTCCCACTAGGACAATAGTTTTATTTTATTTTAGCCAAAAGGCTCTTTCATATGTTTTGTGAAACAGTTTGTGGGAGATTTTTGGGATCTGCATAGACTTTTTTTATTATACATGTTATTATCCCTGACGAGAGCAGGACTATTTTTGCAACAGTTATTTTTATGCCCTCCGATCCTCAACATCTTCCTTTGGATTGCAATGGTAACTAAAAGGTGACTCCATGTATTTTGTAAACTTATTTTGACACCCAGGTCGGAAGCAATGACCTAAGTAAAGCGCAACTATAGTTTAGTGCGTTATATAGAGTGTAGACAAATTTGGGCGAGCCTGCCTCCTACATCACAAAAGATAACTCTTCTCATTAGAAAATAGTGCAGATAATATAGCCGCTGTTTTGGACATTCTGTTATCTAGGTCTAAAAAATAACACTATTATATCAGCATTGTTTGGAAGCAATGCCAGAAATGGTGCAAAAGTCCGTCAGGGAGGCGACGCGACCGATCCCTGAATGTATGGTAGCTCAGCCCCTGCAGGGTGGCAGTAACCTAATTATGAACATTCAGTAGGAGTTTAGGCTCAATAGGGGATTTCAAATATCTTTAGAGTATCTTCATCATTTCTCATCCTAACACTTTAAGATATGGAGTCATGTAAACTTGTTACTGGTGTGATGACTTAATTATTCTCATGTGTCATGTTGAAAGCATTAAAACGCCCCAAAGCTGAGATAAATATTGAAAATAAAATGATGAGCAAAACAGCAGAAATGTTGATAAAATGTTGATAAAATATTGAGAGCAATTTTTGTGAAACAAGATTTCATGCACGTAATATTGTAAAATGATACCTTAAAAATTGTGTTCAATTTTCTTTGAAACAACTTTACCGCCAGTAGGTTTCCGATACATCTAGCGAGCAGTGGGGAAATGGATTTCCAACTAACGGTGAATGCCAACCTCACATGTGTAATACCAGTGTTTTTTTACCCAAAAAATGGAGCAAAGCAGTTTCAGGACTTCCATAGACTGGAAGAAGTCTTGAAAATATAAAGTATTGCTTCTAGGTATGCTTCAGGTTTAGAGTTACTATGAAAAAAATCGTAGTGAGGCCGGCCAGCCGGAGGGTCATACACAGAATTTCATTCATCTCCACTACTTCTCCAGTCATTCTGTTCAATGAGAGCGTTTTCTCGTATTAGATAGTTGTAAGCTCCACGTCTAATTCCTGGTAAGCTTACTGTACTAAATTAAAGTCAATAGGTAGAGTATTACAGTCCCAGGAATTTGCTCAATTCCATGCACGTAACAGTCACTTTGACTCGCACTCACGTGAAAACCCTTCAGTCTAGTCCAAGGTCGGACCTTTTGTACTTTTACTGAACTGTGTCTTCCAGCTCAATGATGTGATTGACATAAAAACAGCTCTCTACTCAACCACACAGCCCGTCTCGCTAGTGCAATATACTCGTTCAAGGTTCCCCATCATTATATGAGACTACCAGCAAGTGTGGTGTGCAGACATCTGGGTAATATTGAGTTCAAGTTGAGACTATCACGGTCATTTCATCACACCATCAGAGGGGTCACCGGCGGACTCAGGATGCTACAGGCTACCCTCCATTAACCTCCCCCCATTACCCCCCCCTCCCCATTAACCTTCTTATCATGACTTAAGCTAACAGTTTTGGGCCGTACATCTCGACGAATACACTCAGGTCATGTAAAGGAGTAATTCATTTGCACAAATTGCACAACTTTTGATAAAACTCTGGATTCGGCCCTGGTTGATTACCCATTATTCATCATACCATGGAGCTACCACCTCCGAAGTGGTAACTCCATGGCAAACACGACATGAATCCGTGGCACACTGTTTATCTATGACTGTTGTAACTTTAAAGGGAAAATGAAGTCACCTCAAATTGAATAAGTCTGTACCCCGGGTATTCTAATTCATTTATAAAATGGCTCTTTTATATTATGTGACAAGCGGTTTATTTAACTGGATTTATTTCCCTTTGATTACCTTGAAAATGGTATGTTCATTTTCTGAAACATAAGATTCTTGCAATAGACTGATAGCGAAAAGACGAGGTTTCTTCTATCATTTAATTCATCCGTCAAAGAAAGTTTGCAGTGACTGCTTATTCTCTTTAAAGGGATTCTCGTGACCAAGTCATGAATCGCCGTTATATGATTTCAAGTTTAAAATTTCCCCGTTAAAGACCCTCCTTCACACTGTATGACTGATATTAGGAACCCTCCTCAGATAACCAATTGGTTAAGTTGTTTCAGACTATAAGACTCCAGATGTGAAAACTGGGCAGTTTTCACGACTCTCGCCGATGCAACTTAAAACGGGCCTCAGTCGTTAGCCTACCAACACTACAAAATTTTGACCGATGCGACAGGAGAGTCGAAATGTACGCAGTCGCATGTGTGAGCTGGGGTTCAGTTTTGTGTAGATGGGTACACTTCCTGACACTGAAAGTTAGAGCAGCGGTTCGTGTTTTATTTCACTGCCATCCGACGTGACTCACTCACAGATCTGTAACGTCATCGACATGTTCTCTGTTGAAACTGTGAATTGATAAAACACTTTCACCGTGACACAGATTGATTCCATTCATCAGTTCATAACCCTGATTAACTGGGGAGTAATACTCTGGACTCGATGATGAAGATTAACTTAGATAAGAGGCAGGGACTTAATTGCCCCTATAATTTCTACCCACATTTGGGGCGCGCTTTCAAAATTATATCGGCCCCTTTTATCACATTCAAATAAAAGGATGGAAAGCGTGTGTTGGCGCAGGAAGGGTAATTCTTAGGTTGAAGAAAATGGTATGTTAACATGGTTGAAGAAACATTGTATTAATGTTAAAAAGGCCGAGTATAATGAATGATCCTTTTGGGAGAACTTGGCAAACTCGAAAGACTTTTTTGAAACAGCGAATACGGTACGAAATATTGTACCCACATTTTCAATACGAGAATATTGTATTGTAAACGTCGCCGCTATATGGCTGTCCAAGCTTTTCTGAATTAACAATTAAGAGATAAGGTACATGCAGGAATTGTCAAATAGCAACTCCCTGGTACATGGCAAAAACAACGCAAAACATCGATTTAAAAGTAAAAGGTAGTCCATCGTTACTCTTTCTCTCAGGTGTTTCTTTACAATGCAATGCAATTCAATACACAACATAAGCTAGAGCTTTTACATGGACTTAGAGTAACTTTCCTCGAGCAGCAACATGCCCCCTTCGTTTCTCAAGAGGCTAAGTATAAAACTACGTTTAAACGTGAAATTATTCACAGAGTTAACATTAGAAAATAAGAGCAGAACGACTGCGTCCTTACTCTATAAACCTTGAAACAGTTAAAACAACCCTGGCAAGTAGTTATAATTTCTCGGAGGAGCAGCTTCTGACTAGGGAGCTTTGGAATTTTTTTAAATCTCAAAGGGAAGTGCACTTCCGACGTTCTGCGGAGTAGCCCAAAAACTATCCCAAATTGCCTTAAAACAGGGGCTTTTATTTCAAATTTCCCCCAGTAACGAAAACGAAACCATGTCCGTCCCTGATTGGTTCAAAGTGGTTAAAACCTTGGTCAGAGGTCATTTTTATGACGTGATTGTTGTGGTCTTCCCCAGGGTTCCGAACACATGACCCCTAGTCACTGACCATTTTCCCATTGCGACCCGAGCTAAGACAATAAACATCAAAATGACTGAAAAGAAGCCCCTGCAGAAGACCACTTGACCACCTGAGCTCCCCTAGTAAATCCAAACAAGTCTTCAACTTTACCAAATAGACGGCGCTGTCTATGAAAAGAAACAGACGAATATTGTACATTTTCGTAACGATATAATCTGACATAGGTAAGAATTTTTGAGGTTTGCTCTGCCTGTGGGCGGGTAAATATTCAAGCACAATAGGGCTATCTTTACAAGCCTCTTTTACGTAGAAGATCTAGAGAGTGTGCATACATGTTCTCTGAGAAAAACGATTTTTACTACGTTGGAATGATACCCGCCTGAATGTCGCAAACATTTGAAAGTGGTGCCTTCACATCCGTTGTCAAATTGGCTTATTGACTAAATATATATGTATATATATATATATATATATATATATATGTATATACATATATATTTAGCCTGAGTTGCACTGATGAGATCTAACAAGATCGAAACAGTACTGTCTGCAGATATATATATATATATATATATATATATATATATATATACATATATATGTGTGTGTGTGTATACTTATTTATATACTGTGCAGAAAATATGAAGTTTTCTCCGTTATGGCATTGATGTATTGAAAAAACTTATTTTGGTAAAAGGACTAGTTTGAAACGAAATGAGCTTGTGAGTCGAGGAGGGTGTGCAGACCCCTCCCCCAGGCACAATATTTGTTTTAGGACAAAAGTGTCTCTTCAGGACCCCGCAAGTCCATTGTCAGGGCAAAATTCAAGTCAGAACTTTTATTTGATCAAAAAAATTCTTGTTAAATTTTTTCCCATGTGCTATTTGTAATGAACTTAAATTAATTTAGCAGTTAACTTTAAAAGCAAAATTTACGAAACGGCTATGCAGAGGCAAAAAAGAGAAAAAAAGAAGCAATCTATTGAGTTGCAAATCTGATCTCTTTGAACTTAATCGGAGTTCAGATAAGCTGGAGTTGGTGACACTCTCTTTGTTTAAATTTTGGCCAATTTGACCTCACAAATTATTGTGCAATCTACTATTTTAAATTAGGTGTCTGAATAAGCTTTCACTTTTTATATCTTAGCTCAGGAATATCCTGTGAAGATGGAAGTTACACCAGTTGGATGCATTTCCATGTTCAAGCTTTGCAACATGTACATTAAAATTTTAGACGTTAGGTACACCATGTGATAATGACAACTTGTTCTGAAAGCTTTTGTAGGAGGCTAAGATTGTTTGGAATTTTGGGGGAAGTATACCCCTTGCCCCTGCTTGGCTAAGGGTCTTCACTATCTTTTCTGAAAATCTTAAAAAAAATCAAAAAGAAAATGATCATATTTTTTATATAAATATTGTTTTACATATAATAAAGATACACGAGAGGATATGTGACAGACAATAATGTTTAGTAGTGTTGGTCTCTCACAGATCGCTCCTCCGCCATGTTAAATATCCAGAGCCCGCGACTCCAGCATGTTAAATACCAGTAAAGCCAATCGCTCTTGCGAAGGCTTGGGAGATGAGCTCGGAACAGAATCCAAGTAAAAGAGATGATTAGCAGTAGATTTCAGTCCTTGATTATTTATTAGATGGTTCGGGTTCCAACAAATCAGATGAAAATTAGAGCGAGCAAAAAAATTAACCAACTATGTAAAAATTTACAGAGTAGTGGCTACATGATTCTTCCGAGAGTTCTTTAGCACGAGTGGCGAGGGCTTGAGGCCTTAGACTTGAGGCAGGAAGTCTACTAATGTGGGACAGGCTTGTAATTGGCTTAAAGTGGCACGCCATTAATAATTGACCAAATAGGGAGGCGAAACAAGACAAACTAGGTGCCGTATGCAGTGTTTCGCAAAAAAAAAAAATCAATTCTTCATAACTGTGCTAACGCTTTCTCTTCATAGAGATAAAATAAACAAGTTTCACACAATAGGTTCACCCTGCACTGGGTTATTCCCCTCGCCCATAGTTACTCTTACGTACATGGTATACCCCCTCTGTAAGCACATCCGTTCAACCAACAGAATGGATAGATATCACACAGGGCCTCTAAAATCAATAACCATGACCCTTTGGTAATATTTTCGATTTCCGTAGGCTACACCGGTCCCCCTCCCTTCCTTCTGGGATACGCATGGAATGAGGTTGAGAACCATTGATTTGAATCTATGGAAGTAACCGTGGAATTTTTAAACCACAACAGGTCACCTACGGGTTGTGAGAGGGTGTTTGGTCTCAGGTCGATAGTAGCTATAAGCAAAAACAAAAAATGCTGTCTCTTCTAAATGGCTGACAACATATCCACTTGAGTAAGTCCTTCTGTTTTAATACCTACGTTCTCTTGAGAACCATCTCAGAGCTGTAGCATGCTTCACTAAGGAGGGGCGGGGGCGATGAAACAATCATCAGCAATACAAATGACAACTTCGAAATATAACGTAACGTAAATTGTTTTGCTGTTGGCAGTATCCGATTTCTACAAACTGAGCCGTAAAACCACATCTAACTTAAAGGCTACGGAACTAACGGAAGCACATCATGGCTACCTAACATTACTGACGTATATACATCGTTTCCACATAATGGCAGAGATCCAGGCCATTTGAACTTTTCAAATATCCTCCTTCTAGTTACAAGCAAAACTGAAGACGACCCTGACCAAATGGGCAACAGCAAATTACCACGAATTGTCTTACCCGGTCAACGTGGTAAACGCATGCTTGCATGATAAACTCATGCTTGCATGATAAACAAAGTTGCATTTATTTTGGCCTATAGGCCTACCTACCCTTAAATGGCTACCCTTAAAATCCATTTAGTGCTACCTGCATAAACTATGTCTTCTGACAGATTAACATATGTCAGTGGAAATTTTTATGAAGATTGGACAGCTTTAGGTCGGAATGGTATCCATGAGGTCTTCTGGTGTACCTTCAGTTTTCACACGGCGTCATCGACCGATAGCGCAAAATTTTGGGCATGAAATACCTACGTACCGTATTTCATTGTACAAACACATGGAGTAACTTTAAGCTAGGTCCTAAGCAAGACAACTTTTTTTCTTGTAATAGGGGTTAGGGTGACGTGAAACCATGAAGGCACCACGGTACCGCGTCACTAAGCAAGTGCGGAACGCCAAAATTATTGCCCAACCCCTACCCCACCCCCATGGTTCCATATACCTGGTTTAGTTACGCATAAAAGAATATTCCAGGACTTAAAAGGTAGTCACTCTTGATAGAGCAAAATATGGTATTATTACGGTACTCCATTGACTCTCAACCATCCCAAGATTGGAACTTGATTTTGACAGACTCGGGCTACCCAATCACCGCTTACATGAAAGCTGTACATCACGGCCATTGACATTACGCGATCCACCATTTATCAGGTGGTTAAAAGATCCACTCATGAAAAAGGATACCCATGTGTACTAATTCAAATTGGGGTGACTGCATTTTCTCTTTAATGACTGTGAAAACATCGTGAAAGCTTGAAAAATTCAAATTTTCAATGAAGTACATACGAAGGATACACGGTTTTTCTGAACTAAATACTGTAGATATTTTGTATATGAAAAGATCAACTTAGTAGCCTTAAATTATGTGCAAAAATATTCTAGCATGATTTAAAAGATAGGACCGTAGTCTGGGGGGGGGGGGCAAAGGGGCAAAGGGCAAAGTGCTAAAATTGTAGCACTGGCCCCTAACGGGTGCTAATTTGAATCAGCACCTGAAGTGCTGTTTTAGCACTTGTGTGGGGCTAATGAACAGCACCTCATAGGTGCTGATAACATTTTGAAAATAATGGAATATTCTGGTTTGGAGGCCGGGGCTTATTTATGTTGACATTTTCTCTTCAACGATTCCAACTTCGACAACAAATGTATTTGCGTCTTTCATTTTGTTAGGAATAAATTAACTACTAATGCCCCCTACTTGGGAATTTTAAGGCCGGTTAAACGTTATGTAATATAGCATTTATTTTGTAAGCAATTATTACGTATAATATATTAAGAATTTTAAACATGATTTTAAATAGTTTCTTATGACCCATATTTTATAGTTTTCAATGTAATGCACCAGTTTGGAAAACTGTTTTCGCCTATCCGCACCACTCTGCCTCTTCTACTCTTTGCCAGAGAGTTCCCAAACGGTCATGGTGTCATATTCCATGGTATGGATATGCATGTTATACAACATTTTAACAAACATAAATAATGTTTTCAAACCAAATTCATCCAGATATGATCAAAATTGTGTTAGCACCTTCGAGGTGGTGAAAAAATAGCACTAAAGTCGGTGATAATTTAGCACTTGGGGTGCAGTCCCTATAGGGCTCTTGGAAAGTGCTATAAAATAGCTCTCTAGGTGCTGTTTTAGGCACTTTAGTTTTTTCAGTGTATATTTCAGCTGATTGGCATTCCAATTTCCGGCAAAGTTTCTGTCATGATTATAAGCTATTCTGGAAAATTATCTTGTGAAGTGGCTTCCCATATATTATTTTAAATTTTTTTAACAAATTCATCAGTACATACTGAAAGCTCAGGTTATTACGGAACGGCCACGCAGATGCAAAAACTGAATTTTGATCTCTCACTCCTAGCTCACTCTCTTCTCTATCTCAATCCGTTTCCTCTCCATTTTCCCCTCCCCACACCCCTTCCATATTTTCATCTCCACCTATTACTTTTCTATGGATACATTCCCTCTCTGCAGGCTTCCCCATCATGTCCAAGAGACACATCGAACTGTCGAAACCTTGGTTTTAATAATCGGAAACCTCCTCATCTCCCGGGAGAGGTCTGAGTGCATTAACTGGGACGAAAAAATCACTCCAGTCATCCAAAATAGTGGAACAATCCAGAGCTTCGGTCACTCGATAAGGGTCACAGTTGGATGCGGGTCGCCGATCTTCAAGGTACCCTTTGCCTTGCTCATCGCACTACGAGTATAGAAAATGAATGAGAAAATTATCTAGCATATAATGTAACACACAGTCTGCATTTAAAAGAAACTAACATGGTAGACTACTCCAGAGAAATTGCGCAAAGAATTTTATCCCCCCTCCCTCACCCCATAATAAAATTTCTATGCAAGTGATCTTATACCATTCACCCCTTAATCAGAATGATGTCCTCCGTAAAACGTTCTTCGAAACTGGTGTCGGATACATTAACATGATAGATCTCACAATTGAACTTCAGCGGATTTTGGGAGTCATCTATAGGGCAAATGCGGAGATTCCACCTTGATTAAGTTTGACCTTAGTAGCCTCATTTATGGAGGCCTTTTTACTGACGTTTCCTTTGGCTGAATGCCGGAAGATCAAAACCAAAGTTACACAACGAAAAGGTTTTTCTCGCCGGAGGAGCTGCGTCTCCTAATGAGACCATGACTTAACTGGACCGAGAGAATTTTACTCCCTCTGCAATAAGACGTTTACTGGCTACTATTCCATGGTTTTGTTCACATCCCTTTCTGACTGCCAGTTCCGGTGGAAACTGCAATCTTAGTACTGGTACAGATTCCACTTAAAATGCAAATTTTAGGAGCTGTTTTCAAGGCAGGAACAACAAACAAAGAGAACAAATAAATTCGCCGAGAAATATTTCGTTATGAGTTTGCATGTGTGTGTTTTGGTAGTTTTTTGTGAAGCATTGAGGCAAAACTGTCTTCTTTTATATTTTTCTGTATTCAAATCGCAAGATACCGTTCAGTTTTTCAGAACCAAGGAGTACGGCTTTACTTTGTATGCGAATGAAACAAGTAAAAGTGATGACTTCGTTCCAGTAGTATTTAAAAATCTGAGCCATGAAGACATGGTCTTTACACTATTACGATATTTTGCATTATTTATCAACCAAGGACAGAAATCACGGAGGGATTTCTAGGCAAGGTTGAGGGGATTACCTGTCGCACTCACTGTGCAGTTTAAGAAAGTCATATTTTCCTGTTTTTTCTGAAGTACCACAACTTTGCTATAACTCGATTATCGCAAAAGGGCTTTAACATAGCCTTTGATGCTCACCTTGCACCGAATACATGGCAACTATGCATTTACAGATAAATATGTATCCGATACGTTTACGTTTAGGTATATTTTTACGCATACATCAACGCCAACCTCCGTCTCTTCCCTCCTCCTAATGTCCAACACATAGTAGATATAGTCAAAAATGTACTCGATTGTTTTTGGTGGAGGTCAAAGGTTATAAACCGTCACCGAAGGAAAAACATGGAAACATTGAAAACTTGCTTGTAAACATGATGTCTCAATTATCTTAATATTGAAAGAAATCACCCTGTTATTTCTGGTGGAGGTCAGAGGTCATTTGATGTCACCAGAGTTAAAAACCGAAAACATTATGAACACGATATTTCAAGACAAGGATGATGGATAACTTTTTATACTTGATATGTAAATATTTCATATTACAAGAGCCAATCGTATGAGCTTTGGTGCAGGGCAAAGGTCATCAGCTGAAGTCACCAGAGGTGACGGTGCGAAAACCTCGTAAACTGAATAGACAGTAGGCCATGCCTCCAAACTGTGTCGTTTCGTGACCACTTATGAACGTAAGTGAAGGACGCTGTGACTACAAGATGACTAGAAATATATTTCAATCTGAATTTGTGTATGTGCGTTTGTTTGGCATTCAGATTGAGGACCTAAACAATGGATTTCAGGTCCTTAGAAGGAAATTCGATAGATTTCTTAAGTCCTCGGAAGTTTATCAATAGTCAATCTATTGTTAAAGTTAGGGTTAAGGAAGAAAACACATAGGAAATAACAAGAGGTCCTCAGATTGTATGTAAAGTCGACTTGTGTGTTTGTGTGTTGATGGTGTAGCAGAAAGCCCTCGGTTTCTCATGCTGCGGACGGTCTGAGTTCCATCCAAACACTTGTCCTAATTCAGCTTTTGTTATTTACATTTTGTCTTTTGTCACAAACCATTCTTAGGAAATAAATTTGTCGTTTGTCATATTGATAGAAAGGTTCCTATTGTTTTCGGTGGAGGTCAGAGGTCATTTTGAGGTAACCAGAGGTCAAAGAATGAAAACCTTGTAAACAGGGTATTTCAAATTAGGAATAATGGACATCCTGCACTGCCTGGCAGAGCCCGCAATGCCCAACAACACCGGGCACCGCCCGCACCGCACGGTCACACAGAATAAAAAAAAAAAAAAAACTTGACAAGAACTACTTTTCCGGCAATGAATCATATAACTGAATTTCTGGTACTGTTATGAAGGCCTGCCTTTCATCTAGGAATGCGTTCTAGAAATGTGTTCTCGTCAAGTCAACCGGTGTGATTTCAAATACGTTCCGTTCGACAGCATGAATATCTGCGGATACACGCCAAACTGGGCTTGCTCTTTTCTTGTAAGCTGAAGCAGAAAGAATCGAAACTAAAAAAGGCAGCTTCAGAAAGATGATATTTTGCAAGGTCAGCGGAGCTTGCACGCGTTCAAAATTCAACAAACGCAACCACCCTCTGGAGGACAAACAACGCACGCGGACACTATGTCATGTAGTAAAGCAATGTGGTGCGTGGAGCGCTTTCCTCCAGAACACCTAGAGCGTGCGCTGAATTTGACCTTTTGACCTTTGATGCAAGCTCCCTGTACATGATGACAATCACGTATTTACAGGTAAAATTAAAATATGAAGAAAATCTGGACTTCATGAACCCAAAGCTAAACTCACATCACATATTTTGCAATTTGCTTGATTTTCGTGGTATTGAAAGTTCGTCATTGACAATAGCGGCCACTGTTTTCCTCTTGTGACAATTCTATTATGATGACAATGGGTGATTGACTTTACCAGATGATGTGCCTTTTTAAATCTTTTCAACTTATTTTAGAGGTCCAACTAACGATCGAACTTGATTGTAGAACTGTACAGGTACTAGACTGAATCTTGTATTTTTGAAGTGTGACACTGACAAATACGTGCTATCCTTGTGTGGAAAGAAAAACTGAAACAAAATACAACAAAAATAAATACATATATCGAAGACACCAATAAACAGGGCCACACTTGCTGTTATGACTGAAGTGTCAAATTAGCTTGTCACTTGACTTGCCCCTTGTGTCATTTTGTAAGGCAATTAGAGACAAGCCCAAATGACTCACTACCCATGGCGGCATCACATACCCTATTTACGACATAACTTGCAGTGAGCCTAACTTCAAATGTCCTACACGTCTGTTATTTAGGAAGTTATAAGAAGACACTCGACAAATAGTTCAATGTTCGTCCACCCAAAAGTATAACGTCAATTGTAGCGCCTTAAAAAATGGTTTTGGATACTTTTACAATACCTAATAGTCCAACTTAAGAACTTCCTTTAGTACCCATAAATAACTGCTAACAAAGGTTTTCTTCACAATGCATTTTTGAAGTACCCAAAATGACAATCTAAAAGTCAGACCGAATCCGAATTTCGGGAATATTTTTAACATGCATAAATTCAGAATGGTCGCCATTTTGATACAGTTTTGTATATATCTCGAGATCTGAGAAGAGTGGAAGAATTTCGTTGGTGTCTACACCCATGTTTTCCAGGTCAAGGAACACAAGTATAGTAGTGACACAAACATGTGACATTTTGGTCAGGCCCCATTTCAATAAATTCAAAATGACCGATATTTTGGTAAGCTTTTGTCCATATCTCGAGATCTGAGACTTAAAGAATTATTTTGGTGTCTATACCCATGATTTAAGGTATGACTAGGAATACAATTGTAGCAATGACACCGAAATGTGACAATGATACTAACAAGCGACATTTTTTTCAGGCTCAGGCTAATTCGAGTAAGTTTGGTATCCACATCCACGTTTTCATTGCCTTACGACACAAGTTAGCTGTGATACCAACATGTGACGTTTCGTTTAGCCTAATTTGCGTAAATCTAAGATGCCTGCCATTTTTTGAACTTTTATCCATTTTTCTCAAAGTTTAAGTTGCACAGAAACTCCAAGTTGTGTCTAACCACCTTACGAGGGTCAAAGAACATTAGTATGTTGCATGTGATATCAAAGTAATGACAGTACGACGTACACCGTGCCGAATATACCGCCGCACAATATTGCAGCAAAAATGTAAGTCCTGGTGTAAGGCACAAAACTAGAACAACACCATGGATTTGACAAGATACGGTAGTTTAGATATACACAATGCTTGATCTTTAATCTAGAACAGTATGCGGAAATTTCTACACCTATCCTTGTGTGTATTTGTTTGGCTGTCAGACTGAGGACCTAAACAATGGAATTCTAGGTCCTCTGAGGGGAATTCAATAGAGTTCCCCATAAGTTTAACAATAGACAGCCTATTTTTAAAAGTAGGGTTAAGGAAGCAAACACAATGGAGATAACAATAAGGCACTCCATAAGTGTGTGAAATAACCTGTGTGTATGTTCGCGTGAAATAAGAATCGTTTCTGCTTCAATATCAAGTTCCAGCATGCGGCAGTGATGAATTGACGCATGTTATGTATCATAGCATGAAAGATACGCTCTGGTTCACACAATCCCCCTCATTACAGCTACACCTGCGGGCCCGTAACCAGCTTTTACCGGGGGGGGGGTGGGGTGGTCATGCGCGGCAGGACAATCTAGCGGGAGGCCACCATCGGTTGGCGCGGAGTGTACAAGAAAATTTAAGTTTGGCTTTACAAACCCCTCAGATGGCCGGGAACGGCACTTCCCGAGTGCCGTTAAGCTGCTTGTACCCAGCCTTGAAATATGGATCTCATGTCTGTAATTTTCAATTGATGCAAAAATAAAATCAATCTATGAAAAAATGTTAATATATGTTTCTAAGCGGAGCGCCTCCATCGGTTGGCGCGGAGCGTACCACAAAATTTTCGGCTTTTCAAACTCCCCAGATGGCCGGAAACGGCACTTCCCGAGTGTTCTAAGCAAGAATATGTTCAGCCCCCTAATAATAATGAATCATCGTTAAACTTTAGGCCTACATAATTATACGCTAATGCAGCACAGTTAAAACCTCAAGACATTTCAATTTACGTATTGGAGATAACCCTATGCAGTCAATATTCCTAGGGTAAACAATATTTATCTTAGATAATATGAGCCAACAAGTCTACACGCTTACATAACGTGGACAGAAGAACACAAATATGAGAACACTGTTCGGGTGAATGCCAGGTAGCCTTCATGTCAGGTTAATGACAGGGTACATTACGATAGCCTTCATGGCCCGCATGAAAGATGACTTTGAACAGGGGTCAGTGTTTTGAGACAAATGATGTTTGAAGTTTGCCAGTAATTAACCACCACGTATATTCGTGAGCTAAAATGGATCCTGTGCTGGGCAGAACGCAGCTGCAAATCTGGTTGGCAGGGCAGGGTGGGCAGGTAAATTGCTGGATTTGGGTGCCACTTCAAGGGGAATGGGGGACCACTGAGCAGTGACAATTACTTTGAAAAGGTAAGAAAGGGTTTCAGCCTCATGTGAAAACAAAATTCCCAACCCATATAAAAATCGCTTATCTTGTTGGATCGCTATGCTTATCACTTGCCACAATACTAGGTCACTGGCTCAATTCCTTTGATTATATAATATGTAATATATTTCCATTCATCTTCGAGATTTCAGGAGCAAATTGATTGACGAAACAATGTAATGTTGAAATCTGATATCAAAACCACCTATACGGAGAGAAGAATGAATAAGAGGCACAGAAAAGGAAGGAGATCTCACCACTCCCAAATACTTACTCTAAATGAATCTAAAAGAGTAAAAAAGCCTATCATACAACATGTCAGACAATTTGAAAAATTGAAGCTATACCTATACCAAAAATGATTAAAGTTTCAATATTTTAATGTGGTCCGATATATGCACTGGGCTTCAGAAGTTTGTTCTCTACGGTACGTTAAGGAAATGTGACTTGTTTTATCTGCTAAAGTTTGTACCTTTGAGCTGAGGTTATTGTAAAGTTATCTCAATTGAAGGTATAAACTGTTTAGACAAAATCTAAAATATTTATCAGTCAAAACATCGCCAAAAATTAAAGGACGTATGCATCGGCGTACGAAGCAAGGGGGCAGGGGAAGTTCCCCCTCCCCAGAAATTTTCCAAGTATTTATTTTTTTTTACTTTTTTGCACATCGATCTGCATACCTTTCCGAGGTTTTAAATAGAGATTGTTTAGATGCCACTTATAAGTCACGGAATGCGTCATTTCTGGCAATATGGGGACAATCGTTTGGGACTAGCATTTTTGACAACATATGCTTTTCGTGTTACACGCCAATTGAGTTTGGCGCGCTTCGTAGTTGCTCTCAACTCCAACCCCCTCCCCGTCCTCATGGAAAATTTTTTTGGGTACCTCCATGGTTAAAAAACTGTACAGATTAAATATCTGGCGAGCACTGCGCGGGGCTTTCGTCATGTCAAAATATACTAATCAAAGTCTCGCAGTTGTATTCGTCTTTCGAAGGAATTCGACAATATCAAAAGAAAACTGGACATTTTAGGTTTTTTGAGTTCCTGTTAAGATCTACGTCTTTGAAAATCGACAAACCGTCATATATGTAACGCTGGCTAAATATGCGTGGTAACTTTGGAAAACGTGATGTATCCCATAACTTGATTGGTTAACTATGTTCCTGTTACGCACGGGTGCAGTGCGAATATCGACCATGCACCTATAACACTTAAATGACTTTGACCACACTCTAAAACATCCTGGTTAAATTTAACCAAGATAGGGGTCAATAGTTGTCCATACATTTCCTGGTTGGAAGTGACCACGAAATCCTGGTCAGAGAAACGTTTTTCTGGTTAAAGTATCGACTCATAACATCGTGGTCAAAATTTGACATTTTCCTGGTTAAATTTGAACAGGCTCTCCTGGTAACTTTAACCAGGAAATGTTTGGAAACTATTGACAACTATCCTGGTTAAATTTCACCAGGGTGTTTTAGAGTGTAGCTTTTTTCTCACTTCAAAAGAGCCTAAGGAATTAAATAATACGTTCCAATTTTACGATTTTTTTTCAAGAGGTGAGTGAGGGAAATGACAGTTTCCGAGATATTTGAAAGAATGATGGTTTAGTTGCGACTTAAATGGCACGAATGGTATTGTTTTCGGCAAAATAGTTCTTTGTAAACTATGCAAACTGATGGAAAACTTTGCTTGGACGTTACCCCCCCCCCCCGACACACACATCCAAAATTTCTGAGTACCGCCATGATCAATTTGAGTGCTAGTTCTCCTATTCTAACTTCCTGGGTAAAGTTGTAGTTCCAAACACTCAAAATAATCCATCCTCCCCCGTTTCTGCGAACCCTCAGAATTACTACTCCCGGCCGGTTGTTATTCATGGGGAATAAGACTCTAAAGGCCTGTATACACGAGCAACATTTACAAAACATTCCCAAAACATTTCCAAAACATCCACTGGCAACAAATCCAAAACATGGTTGTTTTCGGTTTGTTGCACAGTGTAGACAGGGTATACAGCATGTTTTGAAAATGTTGCAGAAGAAATGTCCTGTCAATTCTTTCCAAAACATTTTCAAAACATTTTCAAAATGTTTTCAAATTGTTGCTACCCTGTCTATACGGTGCAACAAACTGAAAACAAGCGTGTTTTGGGTTTGTTGCAAGTGAATTGTTTTGAGAATGTTTTACAAATGTTGCTCGTGTATACAGGCCTTAACAGAGAAAAGTCGAATTGTGGATATTTTGGCCTGTTAAGTACCCATCCAATGTCCTTTGAAGGCCCTTAAATGTATCATTGTAATGCCAACACTTTCGTGAATACCCCACAGCTTCAGAGGGTTTCTCCTCCTGAGGCCCAACAAGAACCATAAGGCGGGCACCTGGATCCCACACCGTCGGGGGGTCACTTCGCGCTCAAGCAGGGCCGTTTCGATTTCCAGCTGGATTCTCCTGATTTTTCTCCCCAGTGAAAAAATCCCGGTGGCGTTTGCCCATGATGGTGATATGACTGTATGAATTGTCTCTACAAAATGATGTATCGTAAGAGTAACGTTCTTTTGACGAATTCATGTTTAGAACGCTAAGGCGCAATATTCTCCAGTGCTTACTGTGGGCTATATTTCCGCAGACACTCTCCTGTGTACCCTGATCATAAACCGTCATATAATTTACAAGTTCAACCCAGAAGTCTAGATTACTGATCAGCTCCTTGTAAAGATTCCATTCTTTGATTTTATTTATTGCGATATGAATGTAATCACGCTGGTTGTTCGTGTTTACTGACTAACAAGTGCGTCTGTGACAACTGATGTAAATAAAAGTGGCTTTCATAAGATCGGGCATGGACCTAGATACGTAACAGTTCCATGGATCGAAAAACAAATACGATCTTTGTCATAACAACAATCGTTTCCCATTGTATTTCCTTTCGTGACACATTTCATTTGAACTTTGAATGGAAACGAGTCTCTCTATTGCTTCATTAAACTTTATGGTGACGCAAGTTATAAAACCTTTGTTACAAACAAGGGCAAAGCTAGGAACTTCGAAGTCGGGATTGTGTACCGCAGACTCTCAAACTCCCCCCCCCCCCCACCTCAAAGGACGACTGTTTTCTGGGTTGATGATCATCTTCGCCTGATGTGGCTGACAATTAATTCTAGCTAAAATCCAGGTACCATTTAAAGGGGAATATTGCGTTTAGTTTACAGAATATTTTCAAGTTTTTTAAACCAATATTAAAAGATACAGATTGGTAGACAATTCAAAATAAGGCAGTACGGTAGCTTTCTTTTCAAGAAGGTTCTCACACGAAAAAATTGTTATTTGTTGCACAAAAGTAAATTTTTCACCCAAACTTTCAAAAATTCACTGATGCAACACCCGTTACTCTTGTAATGCATAATATTTTGAGCAGATAAAGTTATTACAGGAATTTTATTTAAGGTATGTTCATTGTATGCAATGTTGGTAATTTAAAACGCAATATTTCGCTTTAAGCCGGCTTCAGAGTGTCCATGATCCAAGTATTCAAAAATTATGTGTTACCTCCAGGGTTGTAGTTACTGTGGTCAGCGGTGGTCGGCTCTAGCCGGGCTCACCGTAGCCGACCACCACAAAGAGACGAAAATGCAGATACCGACCACGACTAGCACATCGCGGCGACCACTACTTCTGTCAGAGCTCAATAAAACAATCCACAGCTTTCACTGTGACATCCTTCATTTTCCACGAAATGGTTAAAAAATGAAAAACTTTTGAAGAGAAAGTTAAATACTACAAGCAATTTTCTGTTTTACAAACTGTCAATTTCTCGTTAGGAAATCCAAGTTACAACTCGCAACAAGAATAACAACGAAGCAGCATGAATGTTGACTACAAACGCCGGTTGGCTCGCTACACTCATGGGCTGGTTTCGCTTGCCAACGTACACAAATTAGCCACTAATTTTTTTCAAAACAACCACCACTCCAGTCTGTCTAGCTACAACCCTGGTTACCTACCTTTAGATAAGACACTACCCACTGGGAGGGGGGGGGGGTAGGGTTACCACCTATTCCGTGTAAGCGGGACTGTCTCATTTTTAGAGCAAAAAGTAGGTGTCCTGTTCACAAAGCCAATTATTTCCTTTTTGGGAACAGAAATGAAAAACGATTTTGGGGTTGCCTTTGTGCCCCATTTGTGAAATATTTTGCTATTTTATCATGAATAAGATATTTCATTAGCCCAACAGCGGCTCTATCATATTTCCTTAGGTGGGGGGCCAGATCGGTATTCAAGGAGTCTCTGATCTCCCCCCCCCCCTCCCTCCCTCTGGCAATATCGATGGTCCGCTAAGTACGGTACAGAAAGAGTATGGTGACTATTTTGTATTTTAACCAGTTAAAATGCTATCATTTTTTTTTTTTAAATTGACGACCATGCTTTGCAAACGTATGGAGGGGGGGGCACTTGCCTCCCTCAGTGCCCCTATGGCTAGCTGCCGATGCATTAGCCTGCATTTGAACACACAGAGATCCACACTGGTGAAATCAGTTACAAAAATTGCACTACTTGACTTCTTAGCCAGCTACTCAAAACCCTAAAAAATAATCCGCTACACAATGTCTTGCCCCTTCAACCCCTGGTTAATTGGCTATGTGACTG
The DNA here is from genome assembly GCA_009936505.3 of Holothuria glaberrima. Lineage (NCBI taxonomy): Eukaryota > Metazoa > Echinodermata > Holothuroidea > Aspidochirotida > Holothuriidae > Holothuria > Holothuria glaberrima. Next base: position 1,004 of record WURT03174649.1, on the reverse strand, counting down.
ACTAGAAAATGGGCAGACAAGTAGACTAAGTGACACACACATGAAACTTTGTGAAGGTATCAATTTATACAGTTCATATATTACACACATCATTATGTGAGACTTTATACAAAATACACAGTATTCTTTGCATAATGCATGCACCATGAGAAAAATTAGAGCATAGCATTTTTACCAAAAGTTAAAAAAAAACGCACACACACAAAAATTTCTTGTATACCCTATTCAATGACAAATATACAGGCATAAAAATCACCTTAACATACCTCCCTATGTTTGAAGTTAAATAGCCGTGGCATACGTCTGTTTTAGCCAGGAGGCCACCCCAACCTCCATCACCCTAATTTAGCCAAGGGTCATCATCCCTCAAAGATACCAAATTTTGCACCCCAAAAGTCCAATATCAGATATGCAGGGATGGTGAGGTAAGGAGGGGCCATTGGAACTGGATGGGGTGGGCCCTGGGGCTACAGGCTACATCTCCAACAATTTTATTGTCTTCTGGAAAAGTTGGTATGAAAAAGGTCTTCGGAATTTTAAAGATCTCTTGTCCGAGAATGGTAGTTTTCTTTCATTTATTGAGTTCAATAATAAGTATAATTTGCATGTAAATTTTATTGACTACTGCTCACTGGTATATGCAATCCCACAATCATGGAAAAGAAGCATTAGAATGGTAGAGAGTGATGTTAGTGATAAAAGTCTTCAGGATGTTACTCTTGTTAGGCTCGATAAATCTAAGAGGGTGTGTAAATTGATTCATGACATTTGTGTCCAAAAAATTTTTAAACCTTCACCTTCCAAAATAAAAGTGGGCTTTTGATTTTAATGAGTGGGATCTGAATTGGAATGGGATTTACCTAAGCTCTTGTTAAATCATCTTTGTCTCTGGGACTACAGTATTTCCAGTTTAAGATTCTTCATAGATATCTAGCAGTTAATAAGTTACAAGCTCAAATGGGCATTGTAAATTCGGATCTATGTACCTTTTGTAAGGAGGAGAC
>WURT03174628.1:0-10397 GCA_009936505.3 Holothuria glaberrima | reverse complement strand
GCCTATATGCGTGACGTCATAGCCTGTTCGAATCTGATATAGAGACATGGGCACCATTGACTTTATTCCCTAATTAATCCATTCATCTCACCAATAAACTCTAGCAATAGCTTTATCTCCTCAAAATATTTTCCATTAGTAGAGCAAGATATGTTGCATCATTTAAATTTTTTAAAGTTTGGGTGAACTGATTACTACCTGTGAGAGCCTTATTCCTTGAAAATAAAGCTACCATACTGCCTTGAATCTATTGATATTGGTTTAAAAGATTTGGAAATTTTCTGTAAAACAAATGCAACATTCCCTTTCAAACTTGACCCAGTAAGCAATTGAATGCCTTCTAGGAAGACACGTGCCTCTCTGCCAAGCTGCCCACTTTTCCAACAGATCTTCCCATCATCTGTGAAACAGAAACCAAGTACAATATCACTAAGCCACTAACAGTTCAATGAGATCATTCACCAGGCCCCTGGATATTTTGACACATGTAAGCCTTTTTGTTAATGATATGCTACCCCACTCCAGTTTTGCTGCTACTTTCAAACTAGACTTGTGAAAACAGTAATTATTGCATTAGTCCTTGAAAAGCAGAGTGGCAAACTTAGGTTCAGCAAGTATATAATATAACCTCTACATATTCAATTTACTTTAACTGTCTCTTTCATAGCATTGGCAGAATGAAATGAACCCTCAACTCACCCTAATTCCTGAAGTTTGGGGCAATGTAAAGCAGAATCAACATCATCAATGCTCCAGTATGGAAGCTTGTAGATGCCAGGAATCTTGGAGGTTGTAGTTACATTAGGAGCAACTGAAACAGAAGCCTTGTTGAGAACAAAGGGATGAAGCAGGAAGTAAGGTGTGCCATCCTCATATCTCTCCAACTGGTTGACAGACAAGAGGACTTCAATGTATATAAATCCTGTAGTAAGATTTAAATCAGAGGGTACATTAACGACTACAACACCATCATGCCTTTACACTAGAATATTGGTGACAACGAGATATTATCCTGACTTTTGCAACTATGTATCCAGGCTTTTAGTCAAGCAGAGGTCTGGTAGGGGTGGAGTTAGACTCCTGTGAAGACCACTGTGCTCTATCCTGTTTGACAAATGCAAAGTCCAAAAGGTTTACTAGCTGCAATGACTAGTCTTAGTTGATACGCCCTTTGCAGTGACCTCCCCCCTCTCCTTCCATGACAGACTTCCTAGCCATATGCTTATAAGTATCACTCATTACAACAGAAGTCAATTTTGTTTCTTTGATAATTGGAATATTTAGATAACGTACATGTATCTTGTAACATCTTACTCCTTTTGTACTCAACCTCCCTTCCACCATACACCTTCTCCTCAAGCTAACATATAAAATTCTGGCTACTCTATAACATGTCACAAACTGATAGGGTGAGTGTCCTACATTACAAGAACTTCCAATGGTGCTAACCAATCAGCTTGGGGCTATCATTAAACACTTTGATCGTTAACTAAAGAAATGACGGAGCATGTTGAAGTCTGAATAGCCTTTGCTGAATATGATTGCTACTGCTGTAAGAGAGTTCACCTAGATATTATGTGGTATGACAGTTTTTCAGTCTTATTTCAAACAATTATATCTTTAAAAGTTAAATGTACTGATAGTAATGGATACAATTAGCTTGTTCCCTGCAGGCGCGGTTCTAGACCGAGATTTTTGGGGGCTTAGGAAACGGAAGAATAAAATTTTCTCTCAAATATATAAATCGTCAACGCCACGCTGAAAACAATGATAATAAAAACGGTACCAAAACATACATGTAACGTATATACAGGCATATATTTTTTAATTCGGAAGAATGTAGCTAACGTTACTGAGAGATACAAGCAACCGGACCTGTTCATATTGATGGGAGTAACGATTCGGCCTGTAGATTTGACTAAAACTTGACAAGATCGGGGACGAAATGACTTGTTTTTAACTTCCAACAGATGATTAATCCGTTAACTTGATTTACATGTATGTACATACAATCATAGATGTTACTTATCTGACCCAAATTTCCATGTTGTGAAGTCATAAACATATGTGATTTCGAGACTCAGACGACAGTTTCCCTTGACAAACTCATCCATGACGGATCCCGACATCTCTCTCCAGCACATAGATGAGCCTACCGATTCGGACTGTACATTTGACTAACGAAAAGACTGACAGTATGGCCTGGCTAGATCATCGAAGAAAGGACTCCTTCTTAACATGTTTTCGAAGTATGAATTATTCATAACTGTTGATTTACATGTGTGTGCATCAGCACCTTTAATGGGTTGTCCAAATGACATGACCTATTAGATTTTGAGACTAAGACGACGGTTTCCCTTCACACACTCGTTTATGACCTGGAGCAACATCTCTCATCAGGTCTTATGTAGACTCCCGTTCGATGACTAAGGCGGACAGGCTTGTCAACCTCTGCTGGCCCATTGTTGCTCTTAAGTGATTCTTTACCCTTTTCATAACCGAAAAGCTCCTTTCTGCTGTCACGGATGTTACGGGAGCGGTAGCCACGATCTGGAAATATCTGTACAAGTCCGGGATGGCCTCCTGCATTCTGCATTCTGAGAAATGCTTGCTCTTTTAGTTGACAATCACATGTCTTGCAGAGTTCTCTGTCTCTTTTGGTTTTGCCCTGGGTCTCAGTTTGCCATGATTCATTCAACAGAAGGAAGAAGTGGCAATCACTAAATATTGTGTCTCCTTTGACTTTGCATTAGGGACTTACGTCGAACGTAAGAATGCAGCTGGGTAAGCTAGTAGGCGCCTGCACTGTGCCTACAAGAGTGAACTAATCTTTCCCAGTCCTGATCCCGTAATCTTCTTTTAGCATCCCCATCCGACGAACGGAGTGTATACCCAGTCTTGAGGTGCTTTTTCAAAGCCTGGGGGCGGGATGGGGAATCCTTGTTCGACACCACTGCTCGACAACTGAACCGACTGAGTAAAAGCATGAATCGGATAACTTCCTGTGTCTTACAATCTGAAACCTCACCATTACGAACAGCCATGCCGAACAGCAGTTTTTGAGTCCCCAGAAAATTCTTAGGAGGTTCCACCGGGATTTGATCCTTGGACATAAGAATGCAAAGCATACCAAGCCAGCTTGATGTTTTTTTCGTTGTGTCACAATACATTTCACATATGCCAAGGAGTTATACTAATGTTGCATTCGTGGATTATTTTCCTAAAATGACGAAAATATAAAGATACTTAAAAATTATTAAGTAGCACTATACTGGATCTCAACATCTCCCGATACATTTCTAAGAAGGGCAATTCATCACTCATACAAATAATACACAAACATCCTGGGGAAAATGTGTGCCGCGCGTGTGTTCCCTTCACTGCAAACTTAGGCGTTCAACTTTGAACACCAATACAATACAGAACGAATTCTGGCGTTCAAAACATATTTTGAAAGCTAGTGTTAAGATCTGGACCTTTTCTCCATTTTTGAAAGCCGGATGCCTATTTTAACGCTTACCGTACTTGAACGCCTGATGCGTGTAGTGTTCAAATGCTGAAAGCATAATGTTCAAATGCTGAACGCATAGTGTTCATATTCTGAACATTACAATTATTAGGAATTTTTGCATTGGATACGTTAATGTATTAAGAACCAAAATAAACCTATCCTGAGACTCTTTCTGCTACTCATCAAATGCAAAGATTTCCAATAACATTAATGTATTAGGCTATTCCTCTCGTCAGGCCAAAATACTTTTAAGCGGTTTGGGTCCAGAGGTCACCTTAGGCCCCTGGTGTGGGTCCAGGGGGAGAAGCCTCTGCAAGCTCTGAGGCAAATCTCTGGGTAAAAAATTAAGCGATTTTTCAGCTATTCTGCGGTCTGGACAAATTCCAGAGAAAGTAATGCGTCCTCCACTTCTAATTTGAAACCTTAATGAAAAGTTTGGCTTAAGATTATTCATATAAAGGCGTAGAAAACTGTTCTTGACTGGAGGTGGGGGTCTGAACGCTATTTCTGACCGCCGCCTTAGAGGAAGGGTCTAAGGAGTCCCCTCCTCTTTGGAAAATGTTTGAACATTTAGGGTCCTTAGATGCAATTTGGTGCAATATTCAGGCCAATTTTTAGAGAGATGACTACAATTTTTTAACATTTGTTGAGGACGGAACAAATAAGGGCTTTTCGTCCTTGACTTGCCGGGGTCGGAACCCCCCCCCCCCCTTGGAACCCAACGCCCTTCCGCTTCCTACGCCCTTGGATTATTGCAAATAAGGTGCTGGCCTTATATGGTTAATTATACTTTGTAGAGGTGCAGCTAGAGCGTGTCTGCCAGCGTAATATTGAAGGCGAGTATCTAAGAGAGCTAATTGGGGCGTTTTGGTCAAAAGACGGACAGCAGTGGGGATCCAGGAATTCGCGAAGGGGGAACTATCGATGTGTGTTCTGGCTGATTAGCGTAAGGGGAGGAAATATCACCTTCCGTTTGGAAAATCTTGATCAATTATAAACGCCTCGGTGCAATCTGGTGGGATATTTTACACCAAAATCATCAAAAATTTGTCATTTTAGGGCCTGAAATATAACCAGACAAGGGAAGATTGAACGAAAAATTTGATGATAACAGAAAAAGTTTTCCTTTTTTTACACATGGTTTCTCACGTGCAAATCTGTGCAATAGTGTGAAAAATTGAAAAAAAAACAATTACACAAAATTTTTCAAGATATTTTATAAACTTTGTGTCCTTTCTTCTTGAAAATTTTTTCTTACTTCCCGAGAAGGTTGGTGGTTTCTCGAAAGAGAAGTAGTCGTCAGTAAACAACAGGGACCTGATCATTCGATGAGGATGTAGTGAGACATATCTTTTGACAATGTCTGTCTCCGTGAATGGGTTTGTGTGTGCGTTCATGGTGATTACTGCTAAACTGGCCAGCTTCTTTATTGACGGGGCTAGTGAATGCACTTCACAGGAAAAACGTCTCTCTGCTTCTAAGCTTCCGATTGGTAAAACAGATAAAAACCTCAGTAGTTCTCAATCATTGGGAAAGACGGCCCCACGCCACACTTTGATTCGGAGGTATTGTCGTTAGGTGCAGTTAATTAACATCTAGTTGTCAAATACTTGCTCATATAATTTGTCCAATTGTCCAATTGCTTTCATTTTATTACGATCCAAACTTACACCAATGTAAGTGTATGAAAATTAACGTTACTGCAAGCTGTGGGGGTAGGGGTCGGGATAAAACATAGTCGCCCTTGTCACCTCTTGTGTCTGCCCCTGGGGCAGATTCATGCAGCTCGCATGTAATGAACATTAAAGAGATGCAAATATTGGGGCCCTTGGCAAGTCACTGATTCGTGAGTCTCAACATGCAGTGTTGAAGTACTCGTACCCGAATCGTATCCGTACTCAACAGTGCTCAAGTACAACAATAAAATCCCAGATGATTATGTAATCTATTATCAAAATTGAGTGAATACTTTTCAAATTTTCTCAGTACCGCGGAATGTGATATGAAGATGGAAGATGGATAATTTTGGTTCATTTTCCAAGCTTTATACATATTTCTTTTGAAAATTTGGGCTTTAGGCTCACTTAATTAAAACACATGCTTAGATAAACCTTTCATGGCATGAAAAACGTCATTGCTGGTAATACGAGATAAGTGTATGGGGGTGTCCCGCTCCAATTTGGAAAACTTCAATTAGAGAGGTAAGTAGATGGCGCCTTCGATCGTACGCCCACGCGCTCCAGCTGCACCTCTGCAAAGTCTAACGAAAATTTTAGGCTAGCACCTTATTTGCAATGATCCAAGGGCGTAGGAAGTCGGGGAATGGGGGGCTCAAGTCCCCCCAGTCAAAAAAGTGGTGGGCGAAAACATGCTTCCGCCCCCTAAATTCATCCTGTAACAAATGTCAAAAATTTGCAAAAATTTCCCTCAAAAGTTGCTTGAATGTTACACCAAATTGCATCTAAGGACTTTCAAATGTTAAAAATTTTTCCAAAGTCGAGGGGGACACCCTTAGACCCCTCTTCCAAGACGGCTGTCCGAAATGAGAGTTCATACCCATACCCCCATTCCCAAGACGAAAACAGCTTTCTCCGCCTATGAATGATCCTTAGCAAAAGTATTTCATCTTTACAACTTAAAAGTGGGGAACGCATCACTTTCTCTGGAAGTTGTCCAGACTCCAGAATAGCCGAAAAAATCACAGAATTAACTTATGAATCAATCGGTAAGGACCCCTAGACATTCTTCACTCGCCTACTTTCTAAACTACCTCACGAGAATGGAACCTTTGTTGATAGTCTTTGCTCGTGACATTTTAGGACAAGCATGGTCAGATGGTCATGCATAAATTACCCATGATGACAACATTTGATGATTGTTTTCGGAAAGTATAACAGGCCGTCAAGTAGTTATACAAACTTGTTGGAAAAGGTTTATTGTGTAAAATATGAAACATATATCACAATTTTGCACAAAATGTCTCGCTATGCCATTGAAGTCTGACTCACATTATCTGGAAAACCATCAGGCCTATATGTTAGTTTCATTGCTTGCGAGATAGCATATTACTATCATTTCATGCGATATCTACATGCTCGAATGATATTAACAACATCGAATTGTCCCGTCCATAAATATGATATTCGATAAGCTATGTTTAAACTTAATTTCAGTATACTTTGAAGATTTGACACCTGTAGAGTAAACAATTCCTTCATCGACGAAGATGAACGTTTCAAAGACCAATAGCCTATACGTAATACGTCACGGTTGTCTAACTTTTATACACAATACTCAATTCAGTGCACTAAGGTCTTAGGCCGTGTGTTGTAACAGCGCAGTCATGCAGTTCCAGGGTGCATGGAAATTCACATGGGGACAACTATTTGATTCAAACAGTTTTACAGCTCATAACACTAGAAAAAGTATTAGAAGTTGCTGGTTTCGTTGTATATATTTTACCATTTTCTCCCAGTTGCATTTCAGTATACGGCCACAGACGGATCACTTCTGAGTAACAACCAATACCATTTACAAGGAAGAGTTGCTTGTATTCATCATTCAGTTGAAAGAAATCTGCCGAGACAAAATGGTGTCGATACTAATGCTACGAGTCCAAACGCGGCTGCTTCACGCACAGAACAGTTTTAAAGCACTGCCTAGTGTCATAAGAACGTTCTGCACTTAATCAATCCAGGTTAACTACTGAACTGAAGTCTTTAAAATAAGCGGGATTTTTTCGTTACCCCCCCCCCCCCCAAAAAAAAACAAAGTTTGCAAAGCATGGTCTTCAATCTGTAATCAATAATAAATAAATAATAATAACATGTTATCTGTTTTATACGAGATGGTATAAATAAAAGTATTTCTAAGTTTGGAAGAATTCATTCCTTCCATATCTCAAATGTCTTATTTTATTTATTTAGTTGTATATACTATTACAAAAATTTCTCTGTAACTGTCGAGTATGTATTTCGTGATAATTTTAAGATTCATCCAGGGTTTACTGGGTCATACAACCACTGGCCATGTAACTTTGTATTCCAGGCGTGGTTTCAATTTATTTTCAGGCACGTGTGCAATTTCTTCAATGAGGGAGATTTTTGTTTATAATATAGAAAAATGATGAAATGCCAAACTGTCTAATAGCCTGACGTGAGCCATCATCAGTTGGCGCGTAGAGCTAATAAGAATTTTTTTTTTGCTTAAAATGTCTTCAATTTCATTGCCGGAAACATAAGTTGTAAGTCGTTCTATGACCATGACATATTTTTTTCTTCTTTTTATTTTTTTATTTTTCATGTGTAAAAGAATTTATCTTTAAAAAAAAGGGTGAAAAGGTAAATGAGTAAAATCACTGAAGCCTTAACCCACTATTAATCACGAAAATCGCTCACTGCCGCATGCGTCTTCTCAAGCCTTACGTGCCCATCATGTGCGAGAAATAATGTAAAATACGACAATTTTTAATTAATTCGAAACTGTATCGGTATCTGATCAAACTTGAATAGGCTGAAAGTTATGAAGGCACTCCTGTTCAGAGTTCAGTTTAATCGGGTAGAAGCAGTGCATTGGAAAACGCGGAGAATTTTGAACCAAGTTGCGAGAACGTACTAAACTGCCGTTTAGTTGATGAAAGCTGTAGTGACCTATTCGTCAGGACTGTGAACGAGTCTACCTTACCCAATTCCAGTGGCTACTATTTCGGTCTAATTCCGAGTCCAGTACCCTTCCATTCATTTTTTTAATAGTCCGTCTAGACTAGGCTGTGAGTCCTAGGCTAATTCTGATTCCATCACCTCCCATTCCGAGCCAATTCTAAGTCCAGTGAAAACGGACTCGAGTCTGGAATTGAGTCTGAGTCCAGACAAGGGCGGTACAGCTTTGCTGTTTGCATAAGTGATTTAATGCCGTATTAGAAATGTATCGGGAGGTGCTGAGATCCAATATAGTGCTTTTGCATAGTTTTCAAGTGTCTTTATATTTTTGTTATTTTAGGAAAACAATCCAGGAAAGCAAAATTTTTTATGGCTCCTTTGCAAATGTGAAACGTATGTGACACAAAGAAGAAAACGTCAAAATGCTTAAGGGGGTTGCTGACTTGGCAGATGGGTGTATATACTGCTTTGCATTCTAAGGTCCCCGAATCAAGTCACAGTGGTTCCTCCTGAAAATTTTCTGAGGCTCAAAAACTGCTGGTCCAACATGGCTATTCGCAGTGGTGCGGTTTCTGATTGTGAGACACAGGAAGTTGTCCGATTCGTACCTTCACTCAGTCGGTTCAGCTATCGAGCAGTGGTGTTGAACAAGGACTCTTCATCCCGCCGAGGCTTTGAGAAAGTACCTCCAGATTTTGTATATACTCTGTCCGTCGCGTGGGGATGGTAAATGGAATCTACGGGATTAGGACTGGTAGAGATTAGTACACACTCTTGTCTCATTACGCTCTAAGCTTTAGTCGAATTTTGCTGCTGTTCATCGGCGATCCAATTGGTGAGTTTTGAGCTCAAGAGTCCTGACAATGAAATGTAAAACTTTAATCTTGGTAATGTGACTTATTTTGGTTGTCTAATTTTTTTTCAAATAGATGAAGCCGTTCTGTCTTTCTCCTGTCTCTTACGCCTATGGAGTGCCTATTGCATCCTATAATTATATTCAATTTTAATGATAATACGGCGCATAACTGACTGCCTGAGATGGTTTCTGACGAGCTTTTGAAAGCTGGATGGGACATCACTAAAATGCAAAAATACAAAATAATTACCACACTTCGAATTTACTGTCCAGAGCAGACCATTGATATAGAGGGGGAAAGTCGTTTGGACCTTCTTGAACACGGACCAGATTTTGTCCCCCGAAACAAAATTTCATAGATCAGCCTATGATAATCGGTCTGTTTAAAGAAATCGAAATATGGTAGTCTACAAGTACAGGACCCAATATACGCGTACGGGACTATCTACAAACTGAACCTTAATTATGCAATAAGGAACATATGAGAAACAAATAAATGATTCCAGACATATCAACATACACACAAAGGTGTAACTTTTGGCACGTCGTTGGAACGAAGCCTTTTAAGATGCTCCATAACAACGGGCTGTGAGAGCGCAGCCCTTAGATAATTATTCTAATTTGAAGAAAGAAATCGTTCTTTTGACCTTTCTGTTTCTCTGAAAAATATCTCACCCTTCAACTAATGACATGCTCAATATATGTTCCCAAGTTACTGAAACATGTTAAGTCTGAAATAAAATTTTAAGAACTATAGGAAAGAAGGTTCTTGAAGCCATGCTCTCATGGGAAATTTTCAAAGTTTGTCAGACTATTATATTGAAACAAGAGATAACATTTTAACACCTATATGTTACTAGTCGGTCATACTGATCAGAACTCTGGAGACCTACTCGGAGGGGTGGGATAAATTTATGGAGGGAGGATCATAGGTCTTTAAGCTGAGAATCTGAACATTTTATACACTCCGTTATGAATTTTGGAAACAAAATTATTCAAGTCGTAAAATTTCAACTGAAAAAGAACGTCGGTGTAATAAATAGGCTATAGCTAAAAAGTTACATTTCATGCCATCACCAATTATGTTTTTCGTGTCCTTCCTACCACCTCAGTCTGAACTCTGCCCTCCGATCTGCATTTAGGTAATTAGGAACGTTCTCGCTAGGTTTATCAATGAATTGTAACAAGGCATTCACATTAAAAAATAGTTACTAAATACTATATTTCGTTTCGTTTCGTTTCGTTTGGTTTCGTTTTATTTTTCAATTGCAAACATACAATTATTTATACAAAACGAAATGCAAACAAATAATAATTACTGTAAGTAACAAAAGAAAAAACGGAACCAGATGAAGCTAAAGCTTTTCTAGTC
>WURT03174617.1:0-10397 GCA_009936505.3 Holothuria glaberrima | reverse complement strand
ATCAATACCTGTAAGTAAATTTATTATTGTTTGACATACATATGCATCACATAAATGTATGTCTAATAATTTCAAATGTGCTTCATGGGTTCTATGTAGATCATATTTTGATGTTACCTTGTTTATTATCAACCATCACGACATAGCAACCTAAGTTATTGGCAACGTCCACATATATGGCAAACTTTTTGAGTCTCGGGATTTTTCGTCTTTTTTTATAACGGGCGAACACAATTTGATAACGGGTGTAACACTGACATACATTTATAATTTACAGTCTCCTGAGGTTCATATTGATCAAAAGGTGCTTCCGCTTGGTTTATTATGAAGTACTGCTACATATCATCCTAGGAAAATACCAAAAACCATCCAGTAACGTGGCAGTGATGTATTGTTTGAGCAGATTTTTGACAAAATTAGGCAGTTTCCTCCTGTAGATTTGGTTTCCCTTTGGCAAAATATACGAAACAGTCCTGATGAAAATAATATACCATACACCTTTTATTCTGATTCACATGATTTTAAAATGCTGATTCCATCTCTTCATTTTGTGTACAAATACTCACCCTAGCACAGACCTGTGTACCCTCTACTACTATACAGAGGATAGGAATCAGGATAAAGTACCATTATGTCATATACAGTCTGCATGACCTATATCATGTTTAAGGGTTTGTACCAATAATGTGCCATATCGATATTGCAAACCTTATCACACCAAAAGTCAGGAACAGCTTATCTATTTCTATTTATTTTTCTTTTTAAACAGTAGACAAGTAGACTGAAGTCGTGTCAAGGCAAAGTCCTGACTTATCTAACTTTTTATGTTTCCCCCATCATATGTCACACCCTTGTATTTTAGATCCGGCCTGCTTAAGTACAGCATCACAAATAGATTTTATGGAAGAAAGACCCTGGCAAGTTTCTTCAGCCTGATAGGGGGTTGCTTTTGCAAGTCACTTTAATATTCCAAACATCCACGCATATGTTTATTTACAAGAAGAAACTAAGAAACTCCATTTAATGAACACTGAAACACTAGGCCTACTTGACAGCTATGGTAGCTTTTTAACTTTGTACATTTTTTCTTCACCCATTACTAGCTGAAACACGTGCACTTTGGGTCACGACTACAGTTTTCAGGGATCTTGTATAACCCTTAGCTGAGTCAAGTGTTTATAAGTTTGACTTGATTCTTCATATAGGTTTATATATTAATATGGAGGGAGCAAAGAAATTTGCTGAGAATAGATTTAGTTCCCCCCCCCCCCCCCGCCTCTCCACCCCTTTTTGTTTGAATTTGGAGTGGAATTCTAAAAATGCATTATACATCATAAAAAATCCTGATTGAAGTATCTCCTTTAAAGATGTGACCTCTTTCATTTATCAGGCATTATGAACCTTTTTCCTTTTCAGTGTCAATGCACAATGGCCTGTGCTTCACTTTGCACAATTGTACACAAGTGAAACAGTTGTCATTAAACATTGATCAAGTCTTTCTTAGTTATAAACTACAGAAATCACCAATCTGTAAAAACTAAAAAGAAGTACAGTTGCTTGAGTTTTTACAACACTATCTGATGTATGGCACAATACGTTACCTTTACAGCTGTGAAAAGGATACTTGTGGGAGTTAATGCACAGGCAGACGTGTAGGACAAAATGAAACTAAAGTAATATTATCTTATATATTTTATCTTATTTTATCTTATACACTTTTTGACAGGAAAGATATTGCACAAAACATGGCTTCACATTTGTGATGAATGTATAAAAAGACTCCTAGCCTGGTACCTGTATAAATCAGTGATGGTAAGTGTCTGTCAAATTAAGGTGTCGGTTATTCAGGAGACATTAAGAAGATAAAGTAATGAGCTAGGGGTTAGTTTAGAAAGATGATGAGTTAGTTTTTATGTCCTTAGTAATTCACATAAATACACAAACATTATTGAAAATAGCTGTATAACATCAGTTAAAATGACCAAAGGCATGAGAACTCAATTGATCATACCAAGATAAAAAATGTTGTGCTATATTACCATATAAGAGCTTTCTATCTGTCTATTGATGTTTGTTCTTGTATTTCTTCCAGGAGACAATTAGCAAACTCATTATTTTTGTGGCAACATCACCCCAGGAATTGACTGTTCATGTCGTGACACTGAGTATCTGAAAGGGAGCCCATCTGTTTTAATTAACCTATGAAACAACTTTATACGTGAGCATTTCAACTTCACTTTGACTGCTGGCAACCTATTAGTTTGCGGTGTTCCCCTGTTCTCAGGACATAATAGCTACTGAAAAAAGCGAATAAACAAACTGTAAGCAGTTGGCGGACTAATTGTCAAAAACGATTGCAAAATTAATGTTAGGACAGTGTAGATTGCACAACTGAAGTCAACACGCTATGATGAAGACTTGAAGATGCCTACTGCACTAGTTTTAAAAAATCAACACATTGGTCCAGTAAGTGTCATTAATAACTATTAACATAACTGTAGAGAGACATGATGCAAGTGACCTCTGTAAAGCAAGGAACCCCAAGAAACAAACTGCATAATACAAAATAGTTCAAAGGATAAAACTGAATTGCCAGGGAGTGTTCAAGTGGTTTAAATGTTTAATTTTCTTCAGTTTTCCATTGGAATATTCCAGGGTGGTTAGCCAGCTGTGATTTCAACATGTTGCTTTTAACCTGACTGTGATGCAACCCAGCTATAATTTTAGGCATTATTTTGCTGGTGACAGAATTAATACATGACTCAAAAGTAGTGAATCAAGTCTTTCCAGAATTTCAGTTAAACTTTGTATAAAATACGTTTATCATTATTTTTTGCATAAAGTTCCTGACGTATACCTGAGTGTATCTTTGAAAGGCTGCTGTGATCAAGTGAAGAATTACCTTTCCTATTAAAGTGCATACCACCAGGATCCTGGCCACAGATGCTGATGGTAGAGACATCATGCACCACTGTAGCTCGGGACTATTGTATGGGTGAGGACCATTGTTAGTTGTAGCCTTAGTCGTTTGGTCAATCAATTTCCAAATGGTGGAGCACCGTAGTCTCTACTAGGAAAGCATCTGTTATCATGTATTGGGGAAGATTATAATAACATGGCAGCTTTTTCATGAAAAGCTCAGTATTATATTCATCATTTTCCTCACCGTTAACGCAGAGGAGGTAAGTTAAGTTAGTCTGAGGATTAAGGTATGGGAAGCTTTCATTTTGTAGTCATGCATTGCAACACAAATTCATGACTGTTGATCTCTCTGCAAGTATAGCATATTGCAGGTAAATTGATAGCTTTTCTGTAGCATTTACCAGTTCAAGTTAGTGTAAGGTGAAAACTGGATTGAATGCATTATACCTAATATTCATGTGCATGTTTGGTTTTAAGCATGATGATTTTAAGTATTCCTTACATGCCATACTTAAAGCCTTTTTAGTGTTCCCTTGTCACTGTACTTTATCCTACTTTTTAAATCTTTCTCCTGTGATTTTCTTGAAATCATCCTTTTTCCTTTTGTACCATTTTTCGTCAAAGTAAAGCATGAAATGACATTTAAAAATTTTGAAATGATAATTATGATGTTGTCAACATTGCCTTATATTCTAGGAATGAAAGAATGAACGCCTCTAAAAATCCTACATTTGTGTTACTATTGGCCTACCAAATCATATTTTCTGCCGGTACATTGAGAGTTTTGATCCTACTTTTATACAATGTTTTTCAACTAATTCCACTTTAAAGCTTGAAGTTGTCAAAAAGCTTGGAGCCAGATGTAAAAGTTACACTGTAAAAACAGTGTTTATGAATTAAACACTTTTCTAAACACTTTTTTGCCCCCACTTTGGAAACACGTTTAAAGTCTAAACATGTTCAGGAATAAAACACATTTTTTTATGAATTAAACACACAGTGTTTAGGAATTAAACATGAGTGTTTAGGATAGAAACATTTTTCCAAAGTGGGGGCAAAAAATGTGTTTAATTCCTAAACACGCTTTTTAGAGTGTAGTTTTCTAGTTCTGTCAGTTTTCAAAAATAAATACTTGAAAAGGTGCTGAATATTGTCCCAGTGTGTTATTGTCAAGCCTAAGGAAAAAAAAAAAACGTTTGTTCACTCCGTAAGCTTATGGTGCCACGGTTATGGAAGGTATAATTTAGGAGTAAATCGCATGTGGCGGACTATTATTGGTGAATAAACCGTTTTGACTAAAAATTTTGGCAAAATTTGCCAAATTTGAGGTCGAAAAGGTATATGAGACAATAATAGTCCGACAAATGTGGTTTATTCCTATTCTACCACCGGAAATGTGTAAAAACTATCAGTTTTTACGTTTACTGACCGTATGTTGTGGAATAACAGGTCAGTGTTTAACCAATCAGAATGCAGAATTCTCAATAACGGATGACTAGGGGTGGTAGAATGCAGACTACACAGCCAATTATTGCAGGATGCACAGTGTACCCTGTGGATGAGCCAAATGAGATGAAATTTTCTGCTTCCACTGATCATTATAACGACAGGAAGTCAGCATATACTTCTCACACTGAAATCTCTGACTCTTTCATCCCAGTTGCATGATGTGGAGCAACGTATACTCAAAAAAGTAATAACTAAAGGAGGGGGGGGGGTACATTTTCGCTTTTGTGCAGCTAGTCCACTATTCTCGCAAGTACATCTACCAACTGATTTCTCAATCAGGAATAAAAAATACCACAGCTGCATCTGAGTCTGAGCTATTAAACATTGACACCCCCGCAATTCCGAGCCTGGTATCCGGCAGTTCCCCACCATCCCTAGTCTGAAGAGATATGGGGCTGAAATTTACTCTCGTGCAAAATATATGCTATCTTCGTGGGACAAATTTAAGGGGGCATTGGCCTTAGTAGTCGTCCCTCGCTGTTGCTGATTTTTTTATTTTAATTTATAACAAACACGTAAATTCCTGAACTAACAAATTACAGTAAAAGATAATATATATGTAGCACTAATTTGCATGTAAGGGCATCTAATTTTGAAGTTTTTCACATGGAAGGGGATGTCCTATCCTCTTAAACTCCTTGCCTATGCCCGCGATCAAAGAACATACTACCCAAACCCTCAGCACCCTTACTTCGTGAGACAATTATAGTCCTGGCTACATCACTGCTATCTTCGGGCAAGCATGCAATGAAAGTTTGGGCAAACACACTGCATCCAGTAGTGTAGCTACGGGCCGGGGGCCTTGGGGCTCCAACCCTCCCACGAAATCTAAGAACCCCAACAGCCCCCACTGATAATCGGAGATATGTTAAAAAATACCAATAAACATGCACCAGCCTTCCCATTTGGAGCCTGATCCAGCACCCCTCCAGCCCCCTACCTTACACATAAAAAACTCTGGCTACGCCCCTGGCTGAGTCCCACCCTGAAGTGCTGTCGCCCTCCCTAGTTTATGCATGCTAGACGATCACAATTATGAAAAAAAGGCATATCATTTGGTTATAGCTCAATGTCTGCAGGAGTAGTCCAAAGCGCCTTGCAACTTGATCTGGGAATGTTAGTGTAAGGAAACGAAAACACCCGTTGCAACACAATTATTCTCGGGATTGAACGGATACGTTTTCAGCCTTCAAACGTGTCCAAACCGGCAGGCTCAAACAGATGCAATTTTGTAGTGCTTTTAAACGAAAAGTTGAGAAATTGTCGTTTAATTGCCCCCTCTCATTAACAGACCTACAAATATCAAAATGTTTCTACTCCCGCAGTCCCGCCAGATTCGAGTCGTTGATTACGTCACGACCTACAAGGCCGGTAACGATTTATCATACGAAAAGTATCGGTCTGGAATCCGGATTCGGAATCGCTGTATTGTTACCTCAACTTTACACCCAAACGGAGACTCCCTTTCATTAGACCCAGACAGAAAAGAAAACATCTAAAAATGAGAACGTCGAAAAGACAATCAGTTAAAACTGTTTTTGCTAATAACATTTCCATTTCTTTTACGTATAACTTCCCTTACCTGAAGAAATTTTTCCAAGGGTATACGGACACCCCCTTGGCCTTTTTAAAACTCTCCAAATAACAGCACCATTTCATGTCTAAGCCACTTTAAATTAACAAAATTATTCATAGGGAAGGGGGAAGTTCTTCTCATCAGATCCTCCCCAAGAACTACAGTCTCCGCAAGGGTGACAAAATGGAGCGATCCGGTGTGGTTACCAATAAGGTATTTCGGAATGAACACAATCTGACAATGAGCGCAGGTCAAAGGAAGGTCAAATGAGGGAAATCCTCAGGGAACGGACGAACTTTTTTCCACCACTACTGTGGAGCTAGAGGCTATATAAAACCAATGAGAGCCGCTACGCAGACACTCTGCTGATGGCGGGATGTAAACATACAAAAGTTACATGTACGTACGTAGGCACGCGATATGCATACTGTATACATTGTATGATTGTACAACGCGTACAACACATACATTATGCAGACCGTACTCGACAAGACATGTATGGTTGGCCATCGCACCCATAACGCGATAGACGCTACGCGAAGCGATTTGATGCTTCGCGAATCCAATTTTCACCTACGCGAAGCCAAATTTAACAAACGGGTAGCCAAATTTAACATACGCGTAGCCAAATGTTTGCACCCCGCGAAGCTTATAGATAGTTATCCCTGTTCGTTGACTGAAAATATTGCTTCGTGCTTCATGCACGACGTTTGTTTCTCGCCCTCGCGTATATTAGATTTGACTACGCGTATGTAATTTGGCTTCGCGTAGGTGAAAATTGGATTCGCGAAGCATCAAATCGCTTCGCGTAGGCTCTATCGCGTTATGGGTGCGATGGCCAACCATAAGACAGGAACTTAACCAGACTGCATGTAGCTAATCCAACTCGTAAGCCCCACAGTACTCAGGATGGTTACGTTATCGATGCAGTTTAGCGAACATTGTCATTCGGCTTACAAACTTTAGGCTATTGAGAGTTAGGCCTATGGAAGATGGTGATGTATCTACAGATTAAATTCGATAATGACGAGTCGAGAAAACAGGACTTAAACTAGGCCTAGTCTCTTTTTGAAAGGGTTAACTAGCTTGTAGCTCTAATGTTATTAGGCCTAGGCCTAGTGTTTGCCACACTGAAAATGCCCGAACTCTAAACTCTGACGATAGGCCTAAAACACATTTCCATTTAGAATGGAAGAATTGTGCGTGATAATGATCACTCGCAAAATATTTTAAAGAAATAATCTACGATTTTCCTTCACTAATCATGTAGGCTATTCTTGATAAAGTTCGTTAGCGTCACCAGGCCCACACCATCTAGAGAGTATGCAGTACAGTATAAACAATCCATAGTATGCTGCTCTGTACTGATCGATCACACTATGCACTGTAGCTAGTCGCACTAGCATGCACTGTATGCATATGTAATACTGGCGTGCGTGTATATACGCGTACGCATGCCGGTTATCTGCCTACCACTAGTGCATGATATACGTACCCTGCACTGAATGACCGTACCGGCGTACGTGCGAGGAGTACGTACGCTGCGCTAACTATGGAGAAGACATTCCACATATGTCGGCTAACAGTTCCATGTATTGAAAGAAAATTTCCTGAAAAGGCAATAAGTTCGATTCATTTTGGACAATGTTCAAGTTTTCAAAAAGATTTTTTATCACCAAAACTTCCTTTAGCATCTCAAAGCATCTCTAAAGCTGCTGGAATCCACTAAGTTTCTCTAAGTTTCTTTTTACGAAAAGGACATTTCCATGGAGGTCGAAATATTAAACACTACTGAAATAGTGAAAACCCCTCATTTGACCTTATTTAAAAGGTCATTGCGCCTGCGCTGTAGGTAATTCCGAACTACCTTATTGCTTTAGGAACGCTACTATTGCAAGTCTAAGACTATACCACGTGTAGAACCTAGCTGCTTGTACGCGTGCTTATACGTACGGACATGCAGGCTAACAATATTGTTAAGAATTCAAACTACTGCCTGGCGGGGCTTAGTTAGAGGGGGTGGGGTGTGAGAACCCCCTCTCACGGATCCAGTCGGCAAAATTCTGCACCTTTGGGTAAATTGAAGGGAAGGGGAGAGGGAAAGGGGAAGGAGAGAGGAAACGAGGACAGAAAAAGAAGGGAAATGTAGAGACAGAAAAAGAAGGAAAGAAAAGGAGAGAGGGAAAAAGAGAAAAAAGAACGGAAGACGAAAGAAAAAAGCGTGTGTGGGGATGTATGTGTGTGTGTGTGGAAGGGGTGGCTCATGAAGGAGAAAGCAGAATGTAGGCTGTACACACCTCATAATTCTGCCATAGAGAAAAATTGTCAAAAACACATGAAACGTAAGCACATTTGTTCGGCTGAACTTCCCTTAACATGCCTAAAGTTGCACATGACAGTGTGATATCGTGTATCGACGACAAATTTTTACACCAGTCGGCAAAATGAAGGAAAGATGTAAAAATAGGGAGGAAAAGGAGAGAAACAAGAAAGGAAAAACGAATCAGCCGAGCATGGTATGAGTGGGTATTTTAGGCACGCCTTTTCGCCTTCCTGACCTTGAATCCTTATAACAGGCCTACATGCATTAACAGAACCGTGGAAGATAGCAACTGGAGGCAGGACTTGCAACAATATCTCGGGCTTCCGGTACTTGCTGGTAAACGCTGAATCGCAGTGACAAACTGGGGCGGGATTCATAAATATTTGCGTAAGTTCTTGCGTAAGTCAAAATACTTACGCACTGCGTAGGCCTAAGCACTTTCTTAAGAGGTATTCACGAAAACAGCTTACGCAGTTTGTAAAGATACGCTGCGTAACAGCAACAGATGCACATTAACAAATCGTGTGTGCGGTCGAACCATGCTTTGTCACATTTTGAGCCAATCACATTGACTGTTATTGATAAAACGACGCGCACGGTCTTCCGTGGCAACACGAGCGCTCCTACGTTCTACACAACTATGCACAACGCGTGCTTCTGTACTGTGTTACTATGGCTTTTCTATACTTACGACAACTCTGAAGCTTGCGTAAAGTTACGCAAAAAAAGTTTCAAACTTTTCCCTTTGTGAATACCAACTAAGAAAGATACGTTGCGTAAGTCAGACTGACGCAATTTTTTTGCTTAAGTAGTCTTTATCTATCCAGCCCCTTGTGTTCATTACCATGTACAACGTTTCGGATAAAGTATGGCGCCATGTGAGGAACAGGGGCAGTGGCGACGGCGGGGGGGGGGGGGACATGGAGGTGGGCGTGCCCTCAAGCGATTTTTGAAAATTTTTGATTTTCTTTAATGAACACAAAGCCGTTTACACTGTAGACTTTTGTAGGAGGTAGGATGAGGTGTGTTTTCGACTAAGTGATGGATCTATTTTAATAATGTTCTACCGCAAATCGTTGCAAACTATCAATATTTTCGTAATTCTTTCCCAAACTATGAAAATTTTTGCGCACTGTAACCCTCAAATTCTATTTATTATTTAATTCTTCCCCAAAGCTATACCGTATTTATTTAAAGGTGACCTTACAGGTTTCATAATGATCCCAAAGTAAACTTTCAGCGCACTTTGCGCCAATCACCCCAGTTTGTATTCTGTGCCTGATGACCATTACTAGGAAGATAATGCACGAAATTATCCTGGCAGAACTATTTTCCGAAAACTTTTAAGTCCAACTTCAGGTTAGCATCAAGACACGATTATGTGGCAATCTTGAGGTATGCACAACATTTAAAGCGTGATGATCATAATTTGAAGTATATTTCTCATTTATTTTACTCCATTTTGGCGCGCATCTCGCACTTTTGGGTTTCGTTGATTCATTTTTAAAAAGTTCCGCTGCGTATTGCTAAGCAGTGCAAAGCACCTCTACAGAGTATCCTAAAAATAGTTCATACAGTTTTCTGTTAAAATCGGAAGATTAATCTCCAACTGCATAGTTCTTTTATTGAACGTACAATACTGTAGGCGGCTACGGCGGGTTTGACCATCATCAGGCAGGAGGGTCCTGTTCAGGCGCAGTTGTAAGAACATATTTTTTTGGGGGGGGGGGGGGGCTATGTTGCCATTGACCCTGGTGAAAATGGATAAAGAGCAGGCCCGTGGCCAGGAATTCTGACACAGGGGCTCTGGTACCGCAAATGTGTGCACCGAAGAAGCCTATGTAAAATGTTGTAGTTAGTGGTGCCAACAGATGATGACAGTTTGCGGGAGCCACAGGGGATGATATCTCAAGCCTTACACGGATCTTAGCCTAAAAAACGGGCCCATATGAACGTGTGCGCTAAGTGTGCGAAAAAATCCCCTTCCCTCGTGGAAATTTCCCTCTACTCTTGCGATACAGAGACGTGGAATTTGTTGAAAGTCTCACAAGTGAACGGAACAAGGAT
>WURT03174595.1:0-10397 GCA_009936505.3 Holothuria glaberrima | reverse complement strand
AGAAACTGACTAAAATAAAAGTTTAAGTCAATGGTGGAATAATTATTGGTTTGCAACCTTAGATTATCACTATAGGCTTTGTTCCCAGTGCCGTCAGAGCAGCGCACCAATAATTTTGCTTGTAAAGTTTTTCTTTCAGAAATGATTATTACCGTAACTCTTAAAACGTCTTAAAGCGGCCAAATTCACCGCAGGAAACAGATTCAGCTAGGCGCGTAGCCAGGAATTTGCCAAGAAGTAGGTGAAGCCTGTAGGCAAACTATCTAAGCGAAGCGCCACCATTAGTTGGCGCGAAGTGTTCAAGAAAATTTTGGCTGAAAATGCTACCCAAATAGCTGGAAATGGCACTTCCCAGGCCTTGTAAGTTACATCTAAACATTTTTTTTAGTAACTAGCAATATCTTAAAAACAACATTAAAAAATACAACAAATATGCTCAAGGGGAGGCGGATGCCCCCTTTCCCCTCCCCCTCCTAGACTACGCGTTCTGGATTCAGCCTAACCTTAGCAGCCTTTCGACGACCAAGTACCTGTCGTAATTGATATCTACTTCATAATTTTAGGTGTGACAAATGTCCTATTAGCACACAGTACCTATAGGCCTAATAAGTGCATTTAGTTGCGACAGAAATCTTTCTACATAATAATTTTCAAGGTAAGAATGGATTTTTAACCAAGGGTAACGTTCACTGGCCGATCCAAGGGAGGCCAACGGGGGCCATGACCCCACCCAAAGATGGGCCAAAAAACGAAAACGAAATTTTTTAAAAGAAAATTAACTTCACAATTGTACAATTTTGTTGCACACAGGGGAGGAGAACACCCCCTCTCCTTAGACACCTCCTCCCCCATATCACTGTACCACCAGTTTGGCCCCTCCCACACGAAGGCCCTGACCCGCCGGTGTTTCATTATTATACAACATATAACAATTTGGGCACTCCGCTGAGAGGCCGCAGCCTGATACCAGCCAAAGATTTCGGAGATAAAATTGTACTGAAAAAAAAAGCAAAAACAGAAAGGGAACAAGAAAAGAAAAGTTGAACTCTGTGCTCTCCGTGATCCGCTCTCTTTTCCTCTACGTCAATTCGTCGTTTAATATCATTCAGTTTTGTTTTTTTTTTTTCCTTTACAGTTGCACCAGAAATATATAATTTTAGCATACCATACAAAGGCTACATATCTCCTTGTATGTATTTCAATATCATCGCCTATCCACGTCCAAAGGTAGAAGATGTTGAACTATACTTTGAAAAAGAGGGGTCTCCGCTGAAGGAAGTAAAAAATTCCTTCGTAGAAATTTCACACTTCACCGAAAGGGTTCAGCTCCCGCCGTGGCAGGACGTTGGTTGCGTGACTTTCCAGTCCCCGACGTTTAGATTCAACGGTAACTACACTTTGGTCGCTAGGAACGAGTTGGGAGAGGACCGGCTCACTACTTACGCACACTTTCAGAGTGACCCCGGTAGGTGGATATGAGTTTCAAACCGTTTTGTTCGTTCATAACTTCTAACTGGTTAGGGTATTAAGTTGTTTTTTGTGGCTTGGTTCATTGGGCCCGGGAGAAAGGGTGATACTGGACTGTCGTTTTTATTTGTATGGAGATGTACAGTACGCAGTGATATATCCAGGGGCGCAACAGGCTCCCCCTCCCCATTGGCCCTCATCGGTGAAAAAAATTGAGGCAAAAAAGAAAATGCTTCAAAATGTTTTAAATATAGCCCCATTTCCCATCTCTGCCCTCTTCCAAAAGCAAAAATTTTCCAAAGGGGAGGGACACACCCCTCCCCTTAGCCCCCCCCCCCGGACAGCGATCGACCAAACCTTGCTCCCCTCTACTAAAAAATCCTGGATACATCCTTGGTAAGTTTGAGTTAAGTTAGGAGAAATAGAATTAATAATCTTAGAATATTGGTATGCTGTGGCACGTTAAAATTACAACACAAGGCCAGGTCTTATATGATATCGGGTTAATAGAATACTGTCTGACAATTCCTTGCTTCACGTTTGGGCTATCACAGGCTATGCACACAATGATTTGGCAAAAAAAAGTATTAAACAGTAGCCTACGTGTGGGTACATACGGCCGCTGACAAGGTACATTTACTACGATTTGTTTTGTAATGTCATTCTATCCACAGAAGTAATCGTTAACACATTAGGCACAAAGAACATTCCGCCAGTGTGTATACCAACACAGAAAAGAGAAAACAAGGCAGAAAAGAGTGATTAGATGTACATTCTTCGCATAATTCCTTTTATAAATCCCCTTCATTTTAGGGACGAAGGACAGTCCTTTGTTATTTTTGGTTTCGATGATAAGAGATACCTGTTCATTCATGGTGGCGTGTGTGTATGTGTGTAGGTGCGTGTGTGTATGTGCGTGTTTGTGACCCTTTGCTAGTTAATATATATCTAAAGAAGGAAACTGACAGTTCTCAAAGTTGGTACATAGATGTCCTATATTGAGAAGAACTCTATTGTTTTTGGTGGATGTCAAAGTTCATTTTGGGTATTCAGGGCTCGAACTCTGAAAACCTTGTTAACACATTAACTCGAGGTAGGAAGCTTGGATTAATTTCATACTTAGTATGTAGATGCATTATAGTAAGACAAAAAATCCTGTTGTTTTTGGTGGAGGTCAAAGGTCAATCGGGGTCATCGGGGATCAAACTCTGAAAACCTTGTTAACACGATGATATCTTGAGATAGGAAGCTTGGATAGATTTCAAACTTAGTATGCAGATGTGCTATGGTGAAGGTCAAAACGGTCATCTGGGGTAACCGGGGGTCAAACGTTGAGAACAAAGATCTTTATCTGGGGTCACCAGACATCAAAAAGGAAAAATTCCTAAGAATTCCCAAGATCTTTTTCTCGGACACCACATGTCAAAAAGCAAAATTTCCCTAGAATTTCCAAGACGGGAACGAGCTTTATCCGCGAATTCATGGATTTTCCGTGATTTTCTTACCCATTCGCTATGATACATTTCCCATTTCCTCCAAAAAGTTGTGAACAAAAGGGGAAAAATAGATTTAATAAAATGTATTTCCACATATTGTCTACATAACCCAACACACTGCAGCTGGAATCCCTACTTTCCTTGTCATGATTGTTTCATGCAATGATGTGCATCCTAAAGCGGGCAAGCAAGCGTTAGCGCAGAAGGCGCTATGTGCATGACTTTTACGCCTTAACGTAATACAGCCATTGCCTTCTTGACATCCAATGAACCTACATGGGGCCGCCATGACACTTGTAATACGGCAAAGTAATTTCGCGAAACAACTATCAACGGTATGTTTAGTAAAATGGCATATTTATACTATATGCTACATCCCACGTAACAGTATAAGTATATAACGCTTTGCATGTGGATCCCACCCATAAAGTTTTGGCATCAGTGGGGTAACCATCCACAAAGAACAGTAATTTTTGCACCTCAGTATTATCCCTGCCAAGATCTTTCTTTTTCAAAAGCAACATTTGCCAAGATTGTTATATGGGGTTACTAGAGGTCCGTAAGCAAAATTTCCCAAGAATTTCCAAGATCATCACCTGGAGTCACCACAACTCAGAAAACAAAAGTTCCCAAGAATTCCTAAGACCTTCATCTGGGGTTACCAGGGGTCAACAAGCAAAACTTTGCAAGAATTCCCAAGATCGTCATCTGGGGTCTCCAAAGGTCAAAACGCAAAATTTCCCAAGAATTCCCAAAATCAAATATGAACACAAAACTGTATTTTCCAACATGTTAAGATAGCATTTGACCCGTGCCTTAAAGAAATGGGCTACCATGGCATTATTTGGAATAAAACATGCATCATCGAACCCTCAGTGCATTTTAAATTTTGCATTCTGGTTACAGAACAAGTTCGAACAGATTCATCTCGCTTTTAGTAATGAAGAGTCATGCTAAGCTCATGTACCCTTAACTTTACTCTTAAGAGAGATCCTAAGTTTTTTATTTTTCATGTACTGAGGTCTTATATTGACGTCATTGGTGGACAAAATAATATTGTATGTATATACTTATGCGTTCATGTACATACTACTCGAGCGCGTGCACGCGTAGCTTTTCTGTCCAGCGCGCAGTGATGACGTCATTTGGAAGACATCCATAGTTTGATGAAAATTTTGACAATGAACCATTTGACGACATGATATTTGACTTTTATTAGCATACTTTTGTGTCAGTCAATCTTTGTTAGCTTGACAAAGCTTGTGGTAGGTTGTTAACTTTGAAAAAAGTATGATTTGGTTTGCCGTTTTGCTTTGCATAAACTTATTATCCATTTTCGCGCTTTATTACCTTCTACTAACACACTAACAATTGCGTTGCAATTTGTTGATGACTTTTTTTTCCGTTTCTTTAAAGTCTTATTTTGTTTCATCACAATTGTGACAAGATATTAATTCTTCATTCGGCCGAATAAATCCTTCTATTTTTGATAAACCGTGCTAAAATTTCTGGACCGATTAGTAACTTCGGCCCGAACTTTGAACACTCCACGGTTTTATTTCTTTTCATCTATCAACAATTTGCAATGCCGAAAGCCACTGCGCGCTTTTTTTGATAGTGTAACTAACAACTAACAACTAACAAAAATGTGGCGTCACAAACTCCCGAATGAACGCTTTCTTGAATGCGCTCTCGCATGCATTTTCCATTAACAATTACTAATCGAACCTTAGGAATGGATGATCATTACCCCACCTATACTGCGAGACCGTCGAGTAAACCAGCAAAAAAGCCGAAGGAAGTTATTCAGGACGAGCCTCCCCAACCTCCGTCTTTTGTGAGTATATCGATGCCTGCTTGTCCCGGCTGCTCCTTCCAGATGTGAACCTATCGCCTGTGTGGTTTCATCGCTATTTTGTGTGACTCCCATATATGTTGCACGTAACTTTCCTAAATCTTACATTTTTTGAAATTTGGTTTCAATATGGGCATGCGCAAAGGGCATGCATCGATGTTACATGTATCGTAGTATGAGAGTGGAATGCTAATCGTTGATATTGTATGTGCATGATGTAAAAGACCCTATGCATTGACTTCATGCGACGGCATTTTGGAGGCAAAACAATAAAGCACAGGGCACGCACGCAGTAAACTTCGCATGCGCGTGTAGTGGACTAAAGCGCGTATCCGATTGATTGACAAATCAGCAGTCTGCATTTGTTGGTGTAACTTGCAACGATACGCGCTTGCCTCCAAAGGGAGCACTTTCTCCTCTGTGACGTCAAATGCATAAGGTCTATACTGGCCACTGCGTCGTCATGATTATACAGATGTACAGACATTGCAGGACTCCCATTCTTGACTTGTGCAATAAATTGCCCGCCGAGGTTCAGTTTAGACGATCTATAATTTTGAACTATTTTATCAATTGTTTTATTCCCTGTATTCACTTTACAGATAAATAAAATTTCTTCACTTTCCTGCAGGAGTGGGTTAATTCAAACTTCATCTCAATGAAAACAAGATATTATATGTAAGAAATTCCCGAAAAGTTGATTTTTAACAACAAGATTATCAAATTAAAGGCGCACTTCATTCTCATTTTATTTGTTTTTTTTCGTGTATTCGCCACAAGTTTTTGTTTCGCAAAAACAAAATAAATCTCCATTTTGAAAAGAACGTGATATTGTAAACACATTGATAGTCGTGAATGGTATTACTAGGGCACCAAGTCTTCTCATTTTGTTTTGTAATGTATCACATTCTCGTCTCGAGAAGACATTATCATGCATGATATCATGTCACAAGGGTTGTTAGGAGGAGACATGAAATAAGGGTAGGGTTAAAAAACTCGAGAGACATTATCATACATAGTGTCATGGGTGGATTGGGTGTGCTAGGGATATCTTGACTAGGTGTTGGTCTGATATTTACATGAAAGAAGAGCAAACACTAATACCGACTTGAAGTTATTCGTTAAACACTGAATTTGATGCTCTTAAACGGCAAAGAAAATTTTTCTTTTAGGAAACCACATCTCATTTGATATGGCATGTTTGGAAAATAATAATTTTCAAAGAAATGTTATTTAAAACAGCAAAGCGGTACATGATGGGATCTCATTTCGGAATATTTATTAGCTATAGTTTTTAAAGGGAAAATGCAGTCCTCCCCCCCCCCCCCATTTTGAAGTTGTGTATACCCCGGTACACTGGTTCAGGATGGCTCCTATCAATCACGTGACAATATTTTTGTTACTTATTTCCTAAATTTATGCAGAATAACTCATTGGTTTACCATCAGTATTCAATGAATTTACACTGGAACATTATGAAAATACTTGAGAGAAATAAGAGGAGATTTGTAATAAACTTGGGGGACTGCCTTCTCCCTTTAAGTAACCTTATGATGTTTACACCAATTTTGGAATATACAGTGACTTTGGTTGTTTTACCCAACATATGGCAAAATATTCATACTAAATTTACATTGCAAACTACAGTATTCAGCTACTCCCACGGTGTCAAGTTACAAGAACGAACAAGGTGTTAAGTATAAAAGTAAGGATTCTAAGGCATTAAAGGCTACCCACATCACGTTACATTATGTGACCTTGAGGAGAACGAGGATTATTTCTTCACATAATAGCTTATCTTCAAAATGGGATATCTTGAGCTAGGAATTAAGTGTTGCTATAAGGTTAAAAGGAAATGTGCTGATATTCTGACAATTTTGTCTCTCAGGGACCTTTTGAAATTCCACTGAAAGTGTCTTGTATCGATCATTCAAAATTCAACAAGGCCAAAATGGAAACTTGCTGTAAACTTTTCCTCACCTTAGAAATAATTATTACTTCCTAAAGCTAAGAAAATATTTATCGCATACACGTTTTAGTGACTGGAACAGCCAAGAAATATGAAATGAAATGGCGTTACAAAAAACAAGAAATATTTTAAGAGATATAGTTGATCTTTTTTGAGACCGTTATGCGTGATATCAATACCACTGTTCAAGTAGTGGCGTTGCGGCTAAATTAGTGGTCGAATCTCAGTGAATCGGACCAGGGAGTTGCAACACCCTGATCGGACAACGTGACACGCTTGAAATATAGCACCTGTATTAGTAAGCATATGGCTGAACGCTTGCAACCTGTGCATCAAGTGTTTTCATGTACTACCAGTGGCCAGTTTTTTATCCTGCCTTTACAGAACAGTATTCGCATGTGACCTATGCTTATATCTTTTCCTGGTGCATTTGCGTACACTACCGCATAAACACTGTAGTGGTAGTCCAAAGGTGCCGCATAGTAAGAAAACACAAATACTTTCACCCAAATTATCAAGTCATTTCGTTTTAATTAGTCGCTGATTGAATCAGGCAACCAGGTAACCATTATTATTTCATGGCTATAACAGCAGCCTAGATTTTTACTATCATGTTAAGAGCAGCAGTGTACGCAACGGACACCGCAAGAAAACCCCTGCTTTAATGTATGCTTCAACGTAAAGGGTACTTAAGTGTGACGTCACATTTCCTGGCAACACTCACCGATCCACATCAAATACGGTAACTCTTATTGATGTCGTAACATAATGCGAGAGTCGGTAAGCTGGCTTATAAAATGAAATAGTAGTGCAACTGGCGGACCCAGTCAGGTGTAGTTGTTGTGGTGACGTGTGATGTCACATCTAAGTACTCTACTAAATGTATATTAAATGTTGCAATAGTTACCTAGTGTGGTCACCCAGTGTATGCATATTGAATACACAGTATGTTTTACTCCTTACTTTTTTCCCGCCAAGGCCACAGAGATCCCCCCTTTGGAGACGGATTTCATGAAAATACCGGTGTCAATCAACAACAAGATATGTCGGTACCGGTCTTTGTAAGTATGGTAGTATGATGCCCCCCCCCCCCCGGGTTGATTCATCGTATGATGTTACATATGGTTGGTGATGGGACCGTGACCAGTAACTGAGGTTTGGAAGAAGAACAAGGCTTATGATTAAAAGGAGATGTGAGTGGTCCAAAAGTCCCGACCTTCTAAAGTCGTTTTACACCCCTCTCCACGGCCTAGCCTCGTAGGAGAAGAATGTTAAGCTACGTCGTCTTTATCCTGCCTACATAATCCGCATTTCCACAATATTCCTTGTAAGCTGGAAAAGTGTTGTTTAGAAAAATAAAAGAAACATGAGAAAGACAAGTTAACGTGTCATGCATCCTACTCTTTGTGAACAGAAATATAAAAACACAGGAAAAAACGGGAAAAAGACTAAAGCGGGCATGGTCCCTAATCTCGTTACAGTAGAAACAAGAAGAAATACTTTTTTGCAAGAAGTCCCCTCGGCTGAATTCCGTAGAAACGAGAACAATTACTTGTTTCACAGTCCCCTCGACATTTTGTCGAAAAGCCGAAGAACGATAACCAAACGTTACTTCCGAAGTTCTTTACCCCCCAAAAGAGCTACGTCCCCCCCCCCCACGAAGGGACACCAAGACTTAAAGGGGCTATGCTCTTGAACAAACCTAGAAACAGCAGTATGGTCCCAAATACAAATGATGAATGCACTTTGATTGACATTCATTCAACAGTTCAAGCACTAGCTACACTCTGATAGGCCAGTGATGACTTGTAGCGTCAGTTATGTTCCCAGTGTAGCTCACATAAAACTGTGTATCAGTATTTTGTTTTTAAATTTTTATTAAATTTTTACCGTCTTTGATGAAATTAGATATCCTTTGACATGACCAACCATCAAAAGGGAGAAGAATACCTTTTCCAAATTTTCCTCGACTCTCTGGCGAAGAGACAAAGAGAGAAACCAAACGTTACTCCCGAAGACCTGCTCCCCAAAGGAGCTACGTCCCCGAAAGGACAGTAGACGTAAATGACCAACCTTCAAAAACGGGAAGAAATGACTCGAAAGAACCCCTCCCATCTATTTGATTAGTTTCACATACATTTACACATGTTCATGTAATAAAAGGACAAACGATTGGGAGATGCTCTATTTCAATGAGTTCTGTTGATGCCGCATTTTATCGAACCAAACTGGTTTTAAATTATTTATTGTAAAATATGCGATCCTGCAACATTTGCCGTCGAAAAAAGATTTATAGTGGGATAGATATAAAGCATTGATTTACCTCATCTAAACCGAACAAAATTAATAATAACATCCATTAAGGCGCATGCGCATTTATGAATACCCAACATTTTGTCAGCCAATTATTTTTGTAAATTTGGGGTTGAAGATGGATGTTCGATTTTCATCCATAAAATCTTTTCAAAAAGAGAAAAAGGAGTAAACAACTCTGTTTAAATTTTCCCTAAAT
Source organism: Holothuria glaberrima (assembly GCA_009936505.3). Lineage (NCBI taxonomy): Eukaryota > Metazoa > Echinodermata > Holothuroidea > Aspidochirotida > Holothuriidae > Holothuria > Holothuria glaberrima. The sequence continues at coordinate 1,098 of WURT03174595.1, read as the reverse complement.
ATTACAAATTTTCTCTCATTTTTTATAACAAGCATCTTTCACTGGGGTTTAAATCATAAAGCATTGTATATTAAAGTGAACCAGGGACTCACTTCGCATGGATTCCCCGATTCAGAGAGCCAGTAATTTTGACCCATGATTTCAAAAAAAGTAAACATGCATCTTTTAAAACATGAGATTCATCACCCCGAATACATTTTAAAGTTTGGAGCAACCATAATTCACAACTGGTTTTAGCATTATGATTGAATAAACAGTGGTCAAATTTAAACTAAGCCTTCAAATAAAAGCCACTCTTATTGTACAATTACACGTGCAGATCAGTAACATGTGATGTACAGTGCAACCTAAATTGCATCGCAGACCATGGAATTACTGCCTCGAAAGACCCGTACCCAAGGGAGTCCAGGGGGACGAATCTCCCTAGAAAAATTTTGTCCCTAGGATAGTGGCGGCGCAAGGGAATTCGGTCAGGGGGCGAGAATGACCTTTAGGGGCGCCTTGAAGTAGATAGATAACCTATGCCTCAATACTGTAAAAACCTAAAAAGAACGCCGACAGGCGATTTGAGTCCGTGGGGGGGGGGCTATATGAGCTCTCCGCCACTGCCATGGGGAGTAAAACATATTGTTGCCTTAATGCATTTTAGTATATCTCGCCCCCTGAAAAGTTTATCTGTCTGGGATGGGGAAATTTGTCCTTTAAAACAAGTTAAATTGATTTAGAGAAAGGCAAAAGAAAGCTATTCTTTATCTGTAAGTATTGTCTCCTGCCAAACAGGGTTCATTATTTCAAATGATTTTCGTGATACTGTCATATCAGCCATCTTAAGTAGATGTTGCATGTTATTTTCTCAAAAATCGAAGCGAAAAACGGTTGGACCGTTTAGCTGTTGCTAGCGTGATATCTTTTAGCGCTTTGCATTATCAGATTATACGCATGTATTTACAAATCACGTATATCGTTCTTCTGTTATTAGGTAAACGACAAAAACGAACCGGCAAAGCACAAACTGCTTTCCTTAAAAGAAGGGTCTAAGTTCAAATCAAGTTTTGATATATTAAAGGGGTACTTATTCTAAGCAATCTGGTGAAATTC
>WURT03174573.1:0-10398 GCA_009936505.3 Holothuria glaberrima | reverse complement strand
TTGGGAGTGCACCGCCTCTGACAAAAGCAAGTGGAGAACTGCCATACAGCAAGGAATTGATCACATGGAGTCTGAGATGAGGATCAGTACAGCTGCAAAGAGACAAAAAAGGCTACAGATGCATGCCGGACTTTACAGAACCAATCACATCTGCCACATTTGACATAAAGACTGCCACTCACCAATTGGTCTTTATGTACACATGAGGGTGCATTCGCATCATGTCCAAAACGCACCAAAAGATGCAGACTCCCTTCGATGTACTTTCTGCAACAGAATCTGCGACAGTCCTGGCGGACTTGCATCCCACGTAAGGGCCCACATGCGCAGAGGTGGCAAACCACTGAGCAGCCGTTGATGGGGCTTCGTCGACTACAACATGGCCAATCAGGATCAGGTGTGTGTCTGTGACACTTTGCTCGTTAACACGATATCTCAAGAAGGGAAACTGTGACAGTTCTCAAACTTGTTACATAGATGCCCCATATTGAGAGGAAGAACCCTATTGTTTTTGGTGCTATCACAGGTCATCTGGGGTCACCAGGGGTCAAACTCTGAAAACCTTGTTAACATGATATCTCAAGGTAGGCAGCTTGGATTAATGTCATACTTACTATGTAGATGCATTATGATAAGAGGAAGAACCGTATTATTTTCGGTGGGGGTCAAAGGTCATCTGGGGTCACCGGGGTCAAACTCCGAAAACCTTGTTAACACGTAATCTCAAGGTAGGAAGCTTGGAATAATTTCATACTTAGTATGTAGAGGGTTATGGTAAGAGGAAGAACCCGTCTTTTTGGCAGGGTTCAAAGGTCATCTGGGGTCACCAGGGGTCAAACTTGAAAAAGCTTGTTATCAGGATATCTCAAGTTAGGAAGCTTGGATTGATTTCATACGTAGTATGTAGATGCGTTATGGTGAGAGGAAGAACCCCATTGTTATTAGCGGGGATCAAAGGTCATCTGGGGTCACCGGGGGATCAAAGCCCAAAAACCTTGTTAACAAATTAGAGAATGTGAGTAGGATTGTGGGATTAAGAACTCACTTCGTCTGCAGATGAGTTAGGCTTCGCATCGGAGGTGAAATTAAGACCAATTTTCGTGAAAATTTCATCCAGCATATTCAAACAACTCTCGCAAAGTTGTTGAGAAGGAAGGTATAAAAGTGAATGAATGTAACTTAGAGCTCGTCGGTTTGTTATATGATCGCATGGTGTTGAAAATCTGTGACATGTCACTGTTAGCCTATTTACTGGAAATGTCAATGTATCACCTAAGGGCCTTGTTCGGAGCGTAGTCTAACGGAGCGTAGTGTACTAGGAACTGATTGAGAGCTACATTGCCCCCTGAGTTGCTCAAATGCCCCCAGGGGAGATAATTTCCCCCTCCCCCGTTGGGAATCACTGCTCTAGATCTACAGGTGTAAAACGTCACTACAGCTCGGCAAGTGTGTCTAGCATGATGGCACGACCTAACAAGGCCACTCTAAGAAATTTTTCACTTTTTGCAAAATAAATAAAAAGAATGTGAATCTGCTTGTACCTCCAAATCTTTTTGCAGACTTGATCTTCTTTGCGAGCTATAAATCTTTACCACAGAATTTTTCTACCGAGAGATATCCGTACAACAAGTTCAGAGTTTTCAGCTTAAGCCTAAGATTGTAACGAACCTAATAAGGCCAGCGGGCGCTGTTTGCAATTTTTGTACAGAGCTATGTACAGGCTCAGTGTAGGCAGTTTGAGCGTTAAATTTGAGGCTGCATTTCCTTGCGTGTGCGTGCTTGAAATATAAAACAGGTTCACACGCATTTGCAAGAGAGACTGTGGTGCCTGCACTGCATCGAAAAATGACGCACTGATTGTGACAGCGGCTAAAAATGCGCTTTGCTGGTTGGATCGATGCACAAGATTTGAACGTGGCCTTGTTAGGTTATGTCACTACACTGCAAATGCCAATGATTTGCAGTAATAGGCATCTAGGCTTCTCATCAAAAATTTCCAAAGTAGTTATTGCTGGAATAACAAAAAGTACCCACATTTGCAGAAAGTTTGAATAAGTGTTCAATTCCCTTTTGCTTGGTGACTGATTGACAAAACTTTGAATAATCCAAATGTTTTGACATCCTCACTACATTTCAAACATTGCTGATTTGAGAGTATGAACTTTTTGTTTTATAGTCATGACACTCTTGTGAAATGTTTATTTTGTTGATATACCTTGACTTGATTTCATGTTTGGGTTGACAGTCAAGTGTTGAGGTATGCAGGCATCACACTGTCCCAAAATTGACACCAGATGGACTCACAAATATGGAATTTGGTATTTTGAGTAAAGGTAGCCCTAAACCTTTGCAAGGTCTTTAGGCAATTTTTTGGCATGCCAAAGATTTTGTCACCACTCACAGAGTTGAACCCAGATCCTGAGAAACGCCACCAGCGGTCATACAACATTTGGCTTAAGAATGTCCCAATGTTTTTATGATCAGAGCCAAATTTGAACATTTCCCTTACGGTGTGTCCATATGGTATCAATTTCGGGACAGTGTGACACCTGCAGAAATGAATACAGTGAAAAATATTGCGAATTTACTGGTAATGTAGGCCTACAGCCCGGAACAGTGCACAGGGATTCAGATGTAGGGATTTGTGTGCAACTCCCAACTGTCTAGTCCATTTCAAAACACTCCTAATTTTCCCTTTAAGAGGGCTCCAAATTCTAAAGATATATACATTTAAAGGGATTTTCCAGAGGCAAAATTCAGTGAGTATAAAAAAATGCAGAAAATTTTTCTCTTTTAGTAGGTGAAAACCGCATCTCAATAGCTTCCAGCGTTTGGAAGATACAATTTTTCAAAGAAATGCAATTTTTTCTCAAGGTAAAAAGGATTATGGGAAATCTGTGATGTCATCACGGCACATAATTGTGACACAGAATTGAATTTCTTTAATGATATTAATGTCACTGTAGGGAATATTTAGCAGCTTTGTTTGTTGTGCCCTAGGTATGGTGTAGATTTGTGCTAAATCAACATGGAAACATACTCAAACATTCCAACAATATCAAATTTCAAGGACAAACAGGACATTCAATTATAAAGAAAAACAAAGGGAATCTGAGGCAATGTGCCCACTCAACATAACAATCTGTGACCTTGATGAGAACTAGAGGTACAGTTTTTTTTGACAAAAATCAGCACTCTTTAATATGAGATATCTCGAGTTAGGACAAGAGTATTGCTACGGGGTTTGGAGGGCACGAATAAAAATTATTCTCTTTCACATGAGACCCTTGTGAAATGCCACTGGAAAATGCCTTTAAAATCAAAGTTCCCAAAGCTCAAAGTTGGACAAAACAAAAAATAGGTTACAGTATTTATGACAATTTTTAAGGTATGCTCATAGCTGCATTAAAATTTAAGACAATCCTGCCATTGTTTTAAAGGCCCTTACAGATGGAATTTCTGCTGTTCAGAGCAAAAGAACAGAAGATAAAGGTGTTTGTAAGGGGAAAAGTGTCATTCTTCCAAAGTGTGAAACTTGAAATCGTGATAAACATGACAGAGTTACAGTATTTTCTCTGAAAAATTGAAAAAGTTCATTAACTCGGAAACATCAGATAGTGAAGTTCATACTCCACCTTTTCCTTGACATGTTTGGAACTTGTACCTAATATTTGCAAATTCTATTTTGTTTCTTCCAGTCTATTATGTCATACAATGGCTCAGCCATTGTGGCAATGAGGGGCAAAGACTGTGTAGCTATTGCTTCTGACCGTCGCTTTGGCATCCAGGCACAGACTGTATCCATGGAATGCCAGAAGATATTTGAGATGGCCCCACGCTTATACATTGGACTGTCAGGATTGGCAACAGATGTACAGACAGTGTAAGTTTCCCACTTGTGCTGAGTATTCATTGAGTGACATGGTGAATGTAGTCACTCCTATTTTAAGAATTATTTCCTGCATCCTATATCCCAATTCATGTTCAGCTATTTTTAATCAGGTCACAATATTTATTATCATGTAATTTGTCCCAAATAACTTCGTGGTAACATTACACATGAATACTTGTGTTGTGAGATACCATGAAGGACAAGAACTTGTAAGGAAAATGTAAGGTGTGGTACCGTACTTCATAAAAGTTAGCAGATAGGCCTATTCCAAAATAATTTTGGGGTAACTGCATAGCTCAATTAGGCCTCAAGTTGGTTGTGCTGGTACCGTTGTTTTAAGGTTCGTTTATCAAATTGTTTGTTTGGTCTCTGGAGGTTTGAAATTGAATTATTCATATTAATGGAAAATTTTGTTCTTATGATTACAACTTAAGCCTTAAACTTTTAGTATTCAGAAGTGGACCATAGAATTTAATGTTTGCAGAGTATAGCATTGTTCTCACACCACAGGTGTGGAGACATTTGATTATTGTAGATGTGTTTATACTGAAAGAAAAGGGATTTCTGTTTAATTCACTGTAGGTGTATTTCATGTACTTGTTTCAAGGAACAAGACTTTGCAACAACTAATTTTGGAAAATCATGATAGTACTCACCTTAAGAGAATATGCATGAATTGAATGAAAAAGAAAGACTTGAAGAGCCCCTTTTGTTACAATACTAGATTAAAAATGTGTGATAGAAAACAAAAACGTATCCAAAATATGAATTCTGTACAAATTTTTGACAGTACTGAAAATTCCCCAGGACTTGTGACTCCAAGGAAAGTAGATTCCTTGCTTGACTTTTGACCAATACTTTCATGTAGGATTGGGTCGCCTACCCAAGCTTTCATAAGAGGTATGGATGCTGTGCTTGACATTTGGGTAGCTTATTTTGATTGGGAGTATGTGACAAGGTTTGGGTGACTTAAATTTGGTGAAAAATCAGGAGTTTGGAAAGCCCTTGCAGGGAAATTAGGATATTTGGATGGTAATTTTAGCAGTTGGAGGGAAAATGGGCTAGTTTTGTGCATGAAAACGTAAAAATTGTGAGGAAGTTTTCTTGCTAGTTGGGAAAGCAAATTTTTTCAGCTGTGGTTCCAGTAGTAGTTAAGATGTGTCAGTGAAGGTGAGGGGTGTTTATGGTCACCAGAGGACAAACTGCAAATGTCTGGGAGCACTAATTGTGTAATTTCAAGGAAGATGTTTTGGATGGAGAGCAGACTTCACATTTGTATAACCATATGGTCATTTCAGATCGTCAGGAGTGAAACTAAACTTGGTGAATGGCTCTTGAGAATCATGGGACAATATTTTCCTCACTGAATTGTGAAATTTTATAAGGACTAACTCCTTGGTTTACCTTGATTATGCAATTTTTAAGTCCCAAAATATCATGAAAGATGCTTGGAAGAGAAAAAAGAAATTTGTGAGATTCAGCTGTTGTTTCAAAATAATTTTGGGGTGACTGCTTATGCTCTTTAATGTCCAAAGAATCTTGTGAAAGGGATACCCTTAAAATTAAAATATTGTGGAGCTTCAAACTCGGAATGTGTGTGTGTGCATCATATCGAGTAGAAATTCAACACTTTCTGGCCAAAGCCTGTGGTCATAAATTGTCATCTGAGGCCAAAATCTGGAAACTACTGTATGTCTGCACAGAAACACCAAGTAGGCTATGTTTCAATTGTGCCAGTGTCATTCAGTATGCAATGATTCAACTTTATTGCTCAAGGCCCATTTACACAATCATTCTGTACATTTGTACATGAACATTGTCATGCAAATGTTCGAACACTTGGTGGGAAGAGGAAACATGCACCTAAAAGTTTCAATACCTTCATAGTTCGTACATAAAATGTTCAAGTTTTTTGGAGAAGCATTCCACATGATCATTTGTTTGTCCATGAGCGTCTTCATACAAATAAATGATGTTTTGAACAAATGTACTGTATGATTGTGTAGACAGGGCTCAAGAATAAATTGGTAAAATGATGTCATGTCACAAGGTCGTGCAATACAGGTTCACTATTTATACTGATGTGATATACAGTATCATATTAAGTACTGTAAGACTTAAGGATACCAGAGTTGAGTGTGGGGCAGTCTTGCAAATGAAGTTATCAGCTGTGGTATAATTGCAAAATTAATATTGAGAGTGGTTACCATGGTTACTAGATAATTGTTAAATCAGGACAGTAATATTTAACTAGAATTCTTGTTTATAGTAGAAACCATGCTTCCAATTAGCATTCTTCTTCAAACAAAGTTCCAGTTTATTATAAGGTGTTATGATTTTCTTTTCATACAGATCCAACAGGTTAAAATTCAGACTTAACCTTTATACACTAAGGGAAAACAGGGACATCAAACCTAAGACATTTATGAGTATGGTTGCCAATTTACTGTACGAAAGAAGGTGAGTCTCATGAATTCTTGAAAAATTTGCATTCTTTGTTGTATTTTTTTCAGTAAAAGTATTTATTAGATGTTGAAAATTGCCTTTTTTGCTATTTCTAGTTTTCAGTGGTTTTCTTTTGCTAGAAGGAGACAGAAGAGTTTCAGGTTTGATTACAATGCAAGGGAGAAGAGCAAATTATTAACTCCCATTTCAAAAAATTGTGCACAGATCTTCATATGTTATCAAGTCTCTGACTTCCCACAATGGAGCTTCCATTTTTTATGCACTATTGTAAACTTTACATGCTTTTTGCTGTTCTCTACAAAAAGTTCAAGTGTTTCAACTAACCAATGAAAAGAATTTCAAAAATGCAGTTTTGTTTACATTGTTGAGGACAGGGCGAGCCCATGACCATTAACCAGGAAACAGGGAAGATTGCTTTTCCATTAGAATGGAACATGAGGTAGTATTGTAACAGTTGAATAAATTTACGAAAGTGAATACTGTTTAAGGTAAGGTCGTGTTGAGATTTTTGATGGTACTCAGATGCTAAATGATACAGCTTATTCAAATTTTGAACTAATTTATGTCCAAGAGGAAGCTTGACAAAACTCTGGAGTTGGCCCTCTGCAATGATCTCTTTCTTGCTATGAGCCTGCAGTCTTATTGAAATATGAAATTGATAACTACCTGTACATGGTGTACTTTAGTGGTGAAAATTTGAAATCAAGGAAAAACATCTTAGCCATGAAGGGAGTATTGAAATGTCAACATGTCATGTATGTGTGGGAAAGTCTTCTGCCTAAGGATGAACTTAAAAGGGATATATTTTAAAAAAGGAGAGAAAATATACACAATGAATAAAAATTGAACATTTACAGTATCTGACTGTGAGAAATATAAAATAATGGCAGGATGGGAATGTTTTAAAATGGATCAGATGTGGCTCAGTGGAACACGATTCAATGGTGCTGACCAGGCTTGGTTTCATCTTTCTCATGATAATGATGTGTGATGGGTTGTCTTTTGTAAAAAGGAAATGGTGCATTTTTTGTGCAGAAAAATTTCTTATTTTTTAAAGCAATATTTATGAATACAGAATAATAGATAATTCAAAGTGAGTCAGCAAGGTAGTTTCCTTTTCAAGAAAGTTCTCACAGAGAGAAATTGAGTATCTTGTTACTCAAGAGTAATTTGTTGGCCCAAAATTTTAAAATTTCAAATGATGCAAGATATGATACTTTTGTAATGCATAATGTTTTGAGGAGATAAAGTAATGCTGGAGTTTATTAGTGAGACTGAATGGTTTAATAACAACTATTAGCTAGTTTCTTTGTTTGCCATCTTGATACATTTTAAACACTATCTTTCCCTTTAAGTGTATTGGATTAGGTGAATCATATATAGAATTGAGATGTGGTGGTATCTTGTTCCAGACGTTTCAGTGCATTAACTGTAATAATTGCAATTATAATAAGGAACTTTGGAGAGTCAACCAGATTCACATTGGATATATCTGTTCTAGGGAAAAAATAAAGAATTCAATTTTAGAAATTTGGATTTCTGGACATTTTGGAATTTGGGAATGCTCTCATTAACTTAAGTGTGTACACACTTGCTTAATTTCACATTGTACAGATGTAGTGTGAAATCTTCTTTTCATTTCATATTTCATTACAATTCGCAGGTTTGGTCCATATTTCACAGAACCTGTCATAGCTGGGTTAGATCCTAAAACTTTTGAGCCATTCATCTGTAACTTGGATCTTATAGGCTGTCCCATGATCACTGAGGACTTTGTTGTAGCAGGAACATGTACAGAACAACTGTATGGTATGTGTGAGTCTCTCTGGAAGCCAGACTTGGTAAGTTAGTTAACATAGTGGCTCAAATAGGGGCCTAAAGCCCGAGTCACACTACAGCAATATCAGATAGGGTTATGGTCCAATTTTTGTTTTAGTTAAAATTTTCTCCATCCTTGGTCGCAAAGAGCCAAAAATTTGCAAGCCTGTGTAAACATGATTTGTGTCAGAGGATTACGAAAATGAAATGTAAACTAATTATTTCATTATGTCACATCCACAGATGGTGTGTATCCGACATGGGTACAAAAATCGGATTGATTTTCGAACAAATATCCCTCTGTTGAGCAACATAATGATAGCAGGACAGTTTATTGTGAGACAAACTAGGATTAGTTATCAATATCCTTCCATCCTTAAAACAAAGTCTGAATAAAAAACTATTGGTCCGATTTAGAAAAATTTGGATTGGATTTCAGATTGAAAATCACTGTAGTGTGACCTGCCCTTAAAGGCCATTTAGGGTCTTCATGGTACATGTAACAGGCCCACTGAAGATTAAAGGAGCCCAGAACTTAATTTAGCAATCAAACCGATTAAGTTCTTGATACTAAAATTATTTTCAAACTGAAAACTCAAAAGGTGTAAAATTGGGGCTTGGCTGAAAAGTCCTTTCCAATAGTATCTTTGAATTGTCTTTTCTTGAAAACCTATCAAGGAATTTGTTTGTTCAAGGAAAAAATATTCATGGAACCTCAAAAGTGCTTGTATGAAAAGCAGATGAAGGGAGATTGTAAAGTCAGTATTCTCTAGGTGAATGCATATGGCTAGGAATGGTTTATTTCATGTATAAACTGTAATTCTGTGTCATCCAAGTATGCTGTTACATTGTTGTAACAGTAATCACAAGATAAAGAATTGGAGATACAGTATCACAGTTTAGGTCTTACACCAGAGAATATTTTTAGCAGTTGCTGGTAGTGTTAGACTACAGAAAAATGGTATTGGACAACCAAAAAATGTCAAACTAAGTGAACATTACCTGGTTGCTTGACAGGCAACCAGAAACTAATTGTTTCCACCAATATTTAAATTTACCACTCTTTCGAGGATTATCTTGCATGAACTCAAAACTCTTATAAGAAATGATCTCTCTCTACACCATTACCCATTACATCAAGCAGCCTGCTTTAATGCATTGCACTTTATACAAATAATGAATGTTTATGAGTGTGATAATAGGAATAATTTCATTAGTTGAAAGATTGAACAAGGCAGGCTGAGTTAAATAGAATGTTCATCTTTCAACAAACGAAATTATTCATACTATCACTCATATTATTCATACTATCACATGAGTGGAAAACATTACTTGTTTTACATGACACCTAACTTCCTAAATAGGCCAGATTTTATTCAATTTTGGCTCAAGGAGCAGAGAGGGCCAAACACTGTGTGTTTTTCTAGACTAACCCACGATGGATAACACACGATCGTGAGATAGTGTGAAGTAACCTATGCCATGTGACCACCAATTCTCTAATCAGATGTGGAGGAATTAATAAGGTGTTATAAAATATACATTATTGTACACACTATTTATCCTCATGCAGTGTGGTCAAGTTCTGTTTGCCTCTAATGTAGTAAAAGTTGGTAAATGGTTCATGGTAATCCCATTTTGGACGATTTACAAGGCACGGACACTTTGTCTGTCATATATTTACTGTTTCACGCTTACCAAGTGTACTACTTTACTACTTAACATGGCTCCAGCTTGAAAACTATTACATCGGCAGGAATGCCAACTTTTATGCAGGAGAACTAAAGGTTGGAGTGTTGCAATATTATACGTTTTGTCTTTCTTTGTACTTTCTTTTGTAGGAACCAGATGACTTGTTTGAAACTATATCTCAAGCTTTATTGAATGCTGTTGATAGAGATGCAGTCTCTGGGTGGGGTGTCATTGTTCATGTCATGTGAGTACTTTTATTTCGTTCCTGACTTCCATTAATAGTCACTTTATATGAAAACTTGCAAATGTAATTGGGATATGGACATATTCTTTTAAATTTTTAAAAAATCAGTGTAATGTCTATTTTTGGAGGCTTAGTATTTCAAGTGTAGTTATAGCCAACCATCCCTTGTAAGAGGCTTTTGCTCTCAGTGACAATCAGTTGGTTAGTTGGTTAGATGAGGTTTTACGGCCCAGTTTCTAACCAATTGGTTTAAGTCGAGCCGGCCACAGCCTTTTTTCCAGTTGTG
>WURT03174552.1:0-10399 GCA_009936505.3 Holothuria glaberrima | reverse complement strand
ATTTCACCAGATTGCTTAGAATAAGTACCCCTCTAATATATCAAAACTTGATTTGAGCTTAGACCCTTCTTTTAAACTCTAGAGAATCATGAATATTAGCAATATGCCTTCAGAATGTTACATGGTCCTAGTAAATGAAATCTAAAATGATGGTATCTTGAAAAATTTAGCAAAACAAAATTTTGGCTGGTTTTTTTATTGACATGAATTTTCAACATCGCAGGGCTGACCTTCCTGCCTTTCTACATATCCAATCTGTGACATCATAAGTAAATATTTCGACATAACTCGACAATGCCTTTGAGGATATTTTTGTGCGAACATGAAAGTTGACCACCCATGCCTGCCAACACTACTTGGAGCTAACACTATGACATATTACATATGGAGTAACAGTCACAAAACTACACGATAAACAGCAGGTCAAGAAATTGTTACATTGTTTGCTGTTCAAGTTCAGTGATTGCACCAGTGACTCATAACGTCATTCATTTTAGTCAAATTTAAATCAATTAGTCATACCTGAATGTTCCAATTAAACTTTGCGTCCAACACAACACATACATACTATGCCTAACATTATGCCTCTTAGCATAAACTATGACAACACCTTTTTGAAAGTTTCATCTATAGAACGACAATCACTCAACCACTTACTTTTACACAGTCAAAACCTACAAATAAAGTTTAACCATAATCCAAAAATGATGATTTTTACCCGTTCGCAAAATGTTCAAACTTGCTGGTTACTTTTCTTTGATAATGTTGTGCTGATAACGCACAGCTCTCCAGCTCTGATTTTTTTTTTGGTACTATTTTTTACCTGGCTTCACTGCATAGCCAATCAGAAATGACTTAAAAGTATAGAACAGTGAAAACTTGAAAGGGGTGCCCTTTTTATGTGCTATTTCTCCTTAACTTTTGGCATCTTTTCTATGTATTCACTCTCCTCTACTTTTCAACTTGGCAACAACACAGGTTAACATTTCATTGTTCTTGAGGCTACTTACAGGGTGAACTCCTTCCAAATCCTGAAAGGTTCCCTTCCGTCCCATCAATTTCCTGTAGAGCACCATGGGGAAACTGGCATCAAGAATAACATTATTATAAATTGCCAGACCCAACACAATGCCAATGAGTTTAAACTGACGGTCAGTCTCAAATGAGTTTGGATTGAACCAGTAACATCTGGTGCTTTCATTTAGGATGAACATACCTAAAAAAAAAAAGATCAAAAGGTTAAAGGTCATAATGGTCACAGGTCATAAAAGCTACGATGCTATCAGTCATACATGTTTGTACTCTTAGCGACGGACAATGATTTTCCTTATTTCAACCTTCAGCAAAAAGAAAAAGAATTACAATGTTTGGAATACATGCCTTAAATTTTCTTTTCAAACAGATCTGTAAGATTTTTAACTTCTAAAAGAGAAGGATTAAAATTTTTAGGGCATCACAACCACAAGAATTTCATCTTGCTTACCAGAAAGAAAACAAACTGTTTCTAGTTAAAGTTTAGATTTCATTTTCTAGAACAAAACACAGCCAGTTTGCTACTGTATAAATGGAGAATTGCAACACATAATGTAGCTGTATGTTTAGGAAAGACAGAAAAGGGGGATACATTAGAATCTCAGCATGTCTTCCAAAAAATGGAGACCCTTACAAAAAACGAAAGAGTCTTAACAAGTACAGAATTATGATATTAAACCATATTTTCATTTTTACCGATGTCTGGGTTGAAAATCTCCTCCACAATCAGCTGAAAAAATTCCTTAGAGACACCACCTTCATCAACACCTTGCTCTCCTTCAAACTCGACATAAAGTTGCTTTTTAAGATCTGACGGGTTTTCCATGGCAACCAGTTCCAACTAAACAGAGAAAGGAAAATATGACTACTTCAATGACAACCAAATGAAAACCAAACAGAGCCACACAAGTGAGACCCGATTTAATTTGGAAAGTATACCTTGGCTAATTTAGTCTTCCCTTTACATCTCTTGCCTTAACTCTTATAATTCGCATTCATCCTTTACTATGTACTTGTCTTGGGATCAAAATCAACCAGAAAGACTTTGCACTCTTCTACACATTATTTTCAAATGACTATGGCTATTCAAATCATGATGGTGGGCTGTCCTTGAAGACAATGAAAAAACCACCATAATTTAATAGTGAGCATATATCCTGTAATAGCAGGGAAGAGTTGTACTGAAATCCACAGTGCCTTTTTGTACTGCTTTTCTCTATTAAAAGTGACCTTGGAACAAACAAGCAGTTGAAACAAGAATCGTGATTGATTTCTACAATAAAAATTACGGCTGCAAAGATCTGCATGTAATTTGAAATTTTTTAAAGTCTGTGAGAAGCAAAATCAGTGAGGAGAGTAAACCACTTCATGGAAGATTTCACTCTTTCTAGGAGCTGATTGTTAAAGAACTGTGAATGAACCAAAGATGTTTAAAAAGTCAAAATATTTTTAAACTGCTTTATATAGGTACTTTCACAAAGTGCTATTCTTTACAGATATAAAGTGTTACTGCAATAAATGTGCTGAGCCAATCAAATGTGTAACAGGATCAAGTACTGTTACATCTTAAGCCCTGCTATTGACTGCTATTGTTGAGACCATACTCAAGTTGTTTACAGTTGCAGCGAATGGTTACGGTTATAAAACAGAGCATGCCTGCTGTGCTTTTTTAGGAGTTGCTATGGCTTTTGTACATACCACATTTCCTTTTGTCCTCACTGACTAATCGACACACTGCACCAAAGAAACCCCAGTATTTCTGCATGTGTACTCTTTGTTACTCCAGACTCTAGTCAACAGGCATAAGTTGTAAATGCTTGCTTTATAAATCAACAGTAACTATTTCCATTTTTTCTATAGACCAGCTGGGGTAACTAACTTCCCACAATGGTATTTACCTTATTCTCCCCTTTAAAATATTTTCCTTTAAAGTAGGGTTTGTATCATTTGTCTAATTAAGGAATAAATCACATTTGACGGAGTACTGTATTATTGGTGAATAAACCGTCGGACTCAAAAGTTCGCAAAATAACGGACCAGGCTAAGCAGAGTCTGTTATTTTGCCAAATTTGAAGTCACAATGGTTTATGAGACATAATAGCCCATACGTGCACATGCCCTTTTTCCGAAGCACAATTACCATCCAGCAACAAACAAAAATGCCAAAACCATATACATTTGAACCTCTGTGTACCTGAGTGAATTCTGGTGTAAGTCCACATAAATCCCCTGATTATTTTTCAGTACTGCATATGTTGTTCTCTTTTAAGTTGCATATCAAAGAGAAGATCTCATCAATTATAGACCCTTTACTTTTCGTTTAATGAAAGCTACTTTGAGCTTTTTGGGTTGGTTGCAGGTGATCTGAGAGCTTTGTTAGTTTGGGTCATTTGGCTAACCCCCAACCAGATGACTGTTTGGTCTCTGGTGGTGACTGCAGCACAGGTCATCCATCTGATTTTTGGTGACCACCCGATTGTCAGTTTGGGCACAACCAGGTCCACAGGGTAGGCCTGATGTAGGAATCGTCATACTGTAAGGCCTACCCAGTAGACCTGGTTGTGCCTAAACTGACAATCTGGTGGTCATCAAAAACCAGATGGATGACCTGTGCTGCAATCATGCTGGGCTAAACTTAGCCTCAACCTAATCTAACACATTACTGCATACAGTACTATGGAGAGATGGGCTTACCAAGACAGCCATCCATCTGCAAAGCTTATTTATCAACATGATTATCTATCTACACTGGATGTCTTTGCACAATATACAAACCTGTATTAATGCATCTTCCACGACTTGATCCCTTTTCACTTTTATCTTTAAGTATGGGCTATATTGTTCCCCTTGAATTAAACTGTTCAACACGGTCATTCTCTGTTCTTCAAACATGCGAATCCGATTGTCATAAAACAAACCCATGCTCTTTGTTGACGGGGTTAAGATAAAAGGATAGCTAAGAAAGGCAAAACAGTCCTGGTCTTGAGACTTTTTAAAGTTTGTGAAGTCTCTGTCAACCTCCAAACTGTCACTAAGAGGTTCATTATAGAAATCTTCTAAAGGTAATAAGGGTTTACGACAATCCAATATAGTCACACCTAATTCCTTGGCAAGAGGGTCTCCCTTAGGGGTTCTGCTTTCATCTCTGTCTGTTGCATCTAACAACTCCTGCAAAGAGAGTGAACCTCTATTCTCAAACTCTAAATCTCCTCCCAGGATGGAGGCATAATATAGTAGCTTCATCAACTTTGTCGCGCTTGTTACATCTTCATTCTCGTTCAGGTTGTGATTGTGAAACGGGTCAATTTGTTGGGTAAGAACTTTAAAAGTGATCAGCTGCTGTAGGCCCTCCAGTTTCTTCTTGAGACTTTCTGCTGGGAATCCACTCCACACTCTGGTCAGTGACACCTGCGCTTGGAGTGGCAGTAAAGACATAGTGTGACAGATACTCGGAAAAGCCTTTTCTAAATTTTCTGCACTTTGAAGCATGTGGTTTTCAAAAATTATTAGGAAACAGTTGAGATAGCTGGCATTATGCTGAAATTCATGATGGAATCTAATATCGACTTCTGCCATCTGTGACAAGGATATGATGGCGTTGTGAAGAGCATTTTCAATGCGGCTCTCCCCCAAGCCATAAAGACTTTTGTAAGTTCTCTGGACAGATTCTATGTCCACCTGTAAGTCTGTTTTGGATGACTTACACCTGCATGAACGGTCTGTTCCTCCTCCCGCTACTAATGTGTCATCCTTATCTTTCTCTTCACTGCTAGACTGCTGTCGTTCTTTTTCTGTCAGTTTAAAATCTGTTGTTATTTCAGCTGTATTGGATGATAATGATGAAGAACCCTCTTGAGGTGTTTTCAGAAAGCTAACATTCAAGGCTTGCCAATTTGAGAAAACTCGTCCAATAACTCTAACTAATGGCGAAAAGTCACCAATTTTCTTGGAAAAATTTATGAGTTCTTGAACCTTTTCCTCGGTCAGGAATGAAATGTCCTCAATACCTGTGATAAGAGAAATCACGAATACATGAACATCAGAAGAGCAACTAGTGGATCAAGTTCCTTGGCCCTCTCATTATTCAAAGAATGTGAAATAACTATCACTTCTGATGACCATAAAAAACACGTTTGACTCCATAGAGGAGTTTCACTAACATCACATCATCGCACATCCCTTTAGTTTGATGGGCAAGTGTTCACTGTGTCACAACAGCATACAGTAGATTTATGGTTTAATATGCCCTGCACATGTGCTGGAATACACTTACTGTACTTATTCTGTGCCTGGCAATGCAATCCCAATCATGTGACGTTACATTAAATACCTCTATACAAAGACAAAAACACTATCATCCTTCCCCTTCTAGTTCTGTGGCACACATGGATGGAAAAATCAGGAATCTGATGAAGCTTCTAGATGGAATCGAATCTGTATTGAGGCTATTTTGGCATTTGAAAGGCTCAATCTAGATTTTTTTGTACATGAGAACATGTAAAAAGTTGTGGAAAAAAATTGCCATGAGAGAAACCTTTTATCCTAAGCAGTGTGCACCCTTACTAGGTAGTAAGGGGGACGAATGTGTAAAAAAGTGGAGTTGGGAGTGCTGTCAATTTCTTGCTAATCTACAGTAAAAATTAGATAATACTACACTTTTTATTCCATTAAACCTACAAACTTTGACAAAATTACATAAGAAAAGTCCCTTACCTGCACCCACTTCCCATATTGGCAAATGAAGGCCAAGAACTGAAGAAAAGAAAGGGAGAGGGTAGACAACGTGAAAACCTCTTGTAGGCTTGAGGTTGTCCCGAAATTTTGTGCAGAGACTATAGCCATTACAGTGACTTTACTATACAGATACTGTAGGGTATGGTGGGTGTGCCCACCCCTTAAAACTATTGTACAATACTTTTTACTTACTTGATGCTTTCGTTTTACAGCTACTCTCTAGCTGGTTTGTGGAAACACTGCTTCCTGAATCACTTGAATCATTCGCATTGTCAGATGATGGTCGAAACTGTTTGGAAGGAGAAGCTTCACACAGTTTGGCCTTCTGATGGAACAACTCCAGAGCCTTTGCAGCAGCTTCATTACGTGAGAGGGGACCCTGTTGCTTGTTACTGGATGCACAGTTCTCATTGGTGCAGGATGGGTTACCGCAGCCTTCAATCAGCTGATAGAAAAACTTTTCTATCATGGTACGTGCTGCTGCTCGCTTCCTATGCAATAAAGAAATGTTTTGAAACTTTTATGAAAGTGCATAGAGCTATTGATGTACTGTTACAGAGATGGAAAACTTAAAAACTAGTGTTGGGCAAGCTCCCTAACAGAAAGGGGCTAGCTACTCAAAGCTCTGACTTGGTGACAGGTTCAATGCCAGATGGATCACTCAAGCAAGCTTCTTTTACAGTGTGAAGCGCTCTGGAAATTTTGGCCTTTTACTGGAGAAAATTTGAAGATTTAGGTTCATGTTGAGGGAAATTTGGAAGTTTTTCTGGGGGGAAATTTATTGAAGCAACTGTGAAAATTCTGGTTTTGAAATTGTGGGGCAAATTCACCATTAGGGATTGCATGCCTTATTTTACCCATCAAAACTCCCTCATATGTAGAACTGAGAAAATTTCCTCCATGGGGGGAAGGGGGCCAGCCTTTTGCAACATGTGGGGGTGGGGGGAATGGACTCTCTCACTTGGTGCCACACCTGGAACAGACAGGGCATTTAGTTATAAAGAATACTTCAAGGGTTCTAAGGCTATGTGACCACTTTCTATTATAGTCTGTGATCTTGGGGAGAACAAGATGTAGAGTAATGAAATGCTGGTCGAATTGTTATTTAAATGTGAAATTGTGTACCATGTTTTTTGTACACATACTGTACCTATAAAGTAAGATTTGAAACAAACTGATTCAAATACAAAAACACTTCAATATTGCTATGCTTAAAAACAATAAATTATTCCCTGGACCACATTCTGTACACACTGCCATTCTTGATAACACACAAAGGATACAGTATATTCACTTTTGCAACAGCAACAATTGTGCTGTACACTATTTGCTTTTAATGGAAAAATTTACTGCAAGGTATCCTTGTGGCACTAAAGGAAATTCTGATATCTTTAAATCATGATTTACAGACATACAGAAGTAATACAAAATTAGGCAGTATGTCAAGACACAATGTTCTTACAGAAAAAAATTTAAATATTTCTACTGTAGCACAAGAATAACTTGTTGGCCCAAACTTTCAAAATCTAAATGTTGTAAAATACAGTACAGCTTTTGCTTGAGTTTATTCATGAAACTGCATACTATACTGTACAGTAACTACTGCACTTTCCTTTAATGTTGTGTTGGCACATTGTAAACACTGTTTTTTCCTTTACAGTTTGATCAAACAATCATTGTCAACGAACTTCCATCTGAAAGTATACTGCCAAGCCTTTCTTCAGGAAATTGACAAACAGCAGGTCTATGTAAATGAGTTCCCAATATATTGAAGTGTACATAATAGTGTAATTAATACTTACTTTCTGTTTTACTCATTAGTTGTTGCACTTTTACATGCAGTACCAGAATTTAATTCCACTGTAAATGGGATGCTTCTTACATGTGTAATAGGAGTCCACAGGAGCAATTTTTAATTGTTTAAGTAGAAAGTTCTAGAAAAGAAAGAATGCAATGTTGTCTAACTCCCCCCCCCCCATCTTTCTAGGGGTGATTTTTTGCTTCTGTGAAGACAACTTGCTGACAGTCTCTTTGTATTTTATATGCTGATACAGTAAGTAGTAACTGGGAGCACAGTAATGACACTGAACTTCTCTGAAATTATATAACAACTTACATTTCTGATGGAGACTCTGTAGATTCTGGGTTTGAAGCTTCATTTAAGTCACCCCTAAAATGAAAAAAAAAAAAAACAAGTATACTGTAGTATCAAGAGTTAGAGTTAGACGAGGTTTTATGGCCCAGTTTCTTACCAAGTTGTTTAAGTCAAGCCGGCCACCGCCTTTTTTCCAGTAGTGGCTCACTGGCTTGTTTTCCCTACTCCATTGCTTATGCTGAGCACCAAGCACAATGGCAGTAGGTTCCAGGCAGTAGTATCAAGGGATTAATACTACAAATGCAAGAATGGGGGACATGCAAAGGTGACACTCATCACCTCAAAGACATTATACATTTACAGCTGTGGGTTTGGGTTGGCCAGAATTCATATGTGGTGACTCTACTTTGACAAGTAAAACCATTCTGACTGGTACAATGGTTTTTGCACATTACATATACCTGTACACAGCAGAATATGACCTAGACCAATAAAACTGCAGGCCTCTTGTCTGTGAGCTGCTGAAGGCAGGTACCTTTGAAAATGAACAAAGGACTAAAAGTAAACTTGGGAGCATTTTAACTGCCTGAGATGCAGAATTTTGCCTTTATTTTTAGTGATCAACACTATATTAACACAAGCATTTTTATTGTACAGTAGTAAGTAATATCCCTTTCATTGCAGCTTTCTACTGTATGTGCATAGTATATTTACACAACCCAATACCAGTGGCATATTCAAAACTCAGTTCAAAATTTGGTTTTCTTATAAGTAAGCATACACAGCCTCACATTCATTGTGCAAGGCCTATGTGATTTTTATTCCAAAGCACTGTACATGAGTCTCGTGAGATGTGAAGAAGTGCCAATTTGCTTTAAGCAGAAAGCCCTAAGGCTTTGTGATTCCTTGCCAAAAGGGGAATGCTTTGTCACAGAGGTTCATCTCTTAAATTTATACTTCTTGACTACATTATTTTTTACAATGCATTCACAATTTGATCCCTGCTGACCTCACATGACCTTTGAATCCCACCAAAACTTAAATAACAAAAAAGTTGAATAAAACATGTCCTAGAAGATATTTATCTGGGCTTCCTCCCTTGTAATGTCATGTTTACAAAGTTTGTTTTTGACCCCTGGAGACCTTAACTGACTTGTGACCTCCACCAAACAAGATTGTTCCCCCTCTCAATATGACAAATCTATGAACAAAGTATGAAAAGCTTTTATGCTTCCCATCTTTATATGTCATGTTGATACAGTTTTTAGTCCTTGACCTCTGATGACCTCATTAGACCTACAGTATGACCTGCACTAAAACAATAAGGATCTTCCTCTCAACATGACAAATCTATATACTGTACCATATAAAAACTGTCCATCATTGCTATCTTGAGATAGCATGTTTACAGCCCTTTACAAAGTTTTTGCAGTGTAACCTCTGGTAACCTCAGATGACCTTTGACCACCATAAAACAATAGAGTTCTTTCCCTTAAAACATGACAAATCTTTATAACAAATATGAAGAGTGTCAGTCATTCCTATCTTGAGATATCTGGATTACAAGGTTTTCAGTCTTTGACCTCTTGTGATGACCTTTGACTGCCCCCCCAAAACAACTGGGTTTATTCTCTCAACATGACAAAACTATATACTATTATGAAGTGTTGTTTATTCCTACATGTATCTTGAGATATCGTGATTACAAGGTTTTTGGTCTTTGACCTCTGGTGACCTCAAAACACAACAGGGTTCTTCCTCTCAACATGACAAATCTATATACCAAACATTAAAAGCATCAGTCATTCCTATCTTGAGATATTGTGATTACCACAAGTGTCACAACACACATACACACGACATCACCATCCCATAGACTCCTTGCCTGCCTTCGGCACAGAATAAAAAATATAGGACCAGTGGACCTAATGGTACCATAGATTTCATACAAAGCAACTACTGTAGTCATATCACCTAGGGTATTCCTGAGGATTCTATTGTACCTTGTCATTGTGCCAAGCATCACTATAATCTCCAACATTTATGATATTAAAAACAAGACTCCCCAGTGATGGAAAAAAATGGCACACGGAACTGCTGAAATCTTACAAGACCCAGAGCCAAAACGTGGATAGGCCTGCCATCTGGTCTAAGTCCAATTAATGCAAGGCTTATGTAATGCTGGTATTGACTTTCATACTGAACATCTTAAACAGAATACATGTATAGTTTAAGTTTAACGTTTGAGGGTCAGGAAGCAAATTGGCTCGTTAACAACCTTATACCAGAGAGTGCGTGGATGAACACCGGCGAGATTTGCCTTCTCTTTTTGACTAGTGCCCAGAGGTTAACGAGGCAGGGGTGTACTAATCACTACCAATCCTGCTCCCGGGACCGCCATTAACGTCCCCATCCGACGGACGTGAGTGTATCCCCAGTCTTTAGCCACTTTCCCAAAGGGTGGGAGGGGTGGAGGTTCCTTGCTCTGCACCACTGCTCAACAGCTGAACCGAGCAAAGCTCACAACTTCCTGAGGCG